>PVIA01001278.1:0-296787 GCA_004024845.1 Tonatia bakeri
CCCGCTCAGGTCAGGGCACCTGACTCAGGAGACAGTCCAGTTCACAACGTTTGCTTCCTGGCAGGTGTGAATAATTCACTGAGAGGTGTGACAAGGCCCAGCAGCCCTCGCAGGAGGTTGAGAAAACCTGAGGGTGTGGGGTGGGAGAGTAGAGCAGGAGAAGATACCATGTGGGGGAAGAGGGCCGTTGACCCGCCCCTGATTTTCCACAGCTCATTTTCCACTTTAGGGATTATCGTTTTAATGCCTAGTAGGCTTCTCCCAGTCTCAGCAGAGCTCACTCCGTGGCCCGCAGCATCCAGCTGCCTGTGAACTGGCAGAATGTAAACTTATTTTATTATCCTTATCCAGGAGAAAAAAACACCTCACACACACAGTCAACACCATATTGCTTTATTTTTAAAAGTACATGGCAAAGCCAAACATAAGTATATGTTAAACCAGTGGCTTTCATGCTTGTTATTGTATTTTTTCACAACAAGTCTTTGTAAACTACTAAGATGTATGAGTTTTTTTCGGCAGGCCATCTAATTGTTTTGAGGAAATGCCTCCTTGTCTGAAGCACTTCTGAGACACTTACAGGCGAACTCACCATTTCCCAGACCATTTGAAGAACTCACGTTTCCCGGTGTTGTACATCAGTGATTTTCAACCACTGTGCCGCAACAGGCACACTGTGTGTCACAGGGATTTTTAAAACATGCAGTACCCGACTGTTCACTCAGGGGCACGGACCTCTTTTTAACTTAGATTGTCCATTTAAAAAGTGACAACAGCCAACACAGCAATGGCCGTCTGGTGTGAATGCATCAGAAGTATACCTGTTTTTGTTAGATCATCAAAAAACGTATTTTTGGTGTGCCGCAGAATTTTAGTAATTACCTTTTGTGTCCCATGAGATAGATGAAAAATGTTGAAAACCTCTGTTTCAGGTTGTCCACACCAGCCGTTCCTATGAATGAGTAATTCAGAGAGCTGACTCTTCTCTTCCTAAAGGCACGTTAATAACTTTTACTTTTAGGTGTCTGCAGCCTCTCTCCTTTGCTTTCTAAGAGAAAACTGTCATCTTAGCTTCAGCTACTAGAACAAATACCACAGGCTGGGGGGCAAAAACAACAGATATTCCTTCCTCACAGTTCTGGAGGCTGCCAAGCCTAGGATCAAGGTACCAGCAAATCTGACTCTTGAGGACCCCTTCCTGGCTCGCAGATGGCCATCTCTCACTCTGTCCCCACCAGCCTTTTCTCAGCATGCACCTGTGGGTGGAGAAGGAGGACAAGGGCACCGACAAAGGGCACTAATCTCATTACGAGAGCCCCACCCTCATAACTTCATCAAAAACAAATCACCTTCCAAAGTCCCCACCTCCTAACCCCCACGTGGGGGTCAGGCCTCAGTGTGGATTTGGGGGGGGGCACAAACATTCAGTCCATAACACCAGCTATTTGTGCCCCATGCTGTCCCTCCCTCTACCCAAAAGCAGCCAAGAGCAGTGGTATTTGGTACAGTGTGATGCGCACTCCTCTTTCTGCACCTGGGTTGTCAAACAGGCAGGAGTCGGGATTGTACGGGTCATTGGTAAGATTTCTTTAGGAGCCCTTCTGAGCAGGCGACAGGGCCCAGGGCCATTCATTTCTGCTGGCCAAGAGAGAGTGAGTCTATCTCAGCTTTGGCAAGAGCAGCAGGGATCGTGCCGGAGGTCGGAGTTAGTGTGATGAGCTGGAGCCAGGTGCTTGGGGCAGGGTGGAGGGTGGTCGGCCCGACTAGAGTCTGTGGGTGAAGAGTGGGGAAGGGCTGGGTCTCCAGGAGAAAATCAAAGCCCTGGGTCCCAAAGAAGGGGTATATTCGCTTTTGCTGGGATAATGCTGTATAACAAACAACCTCAGCATTCACTGGCTTCCAGCCACAAATGAGTCTGGGTTGACTGGATTCGGATCCACTTCATTCGTTTCCTCATTCTGGGACCCAGACTGAACTTTGGACGGCTGGTTCTCCAGGAGAACCTGGAGGGACAGCAGGAACTCAAAAGAAGTGAGTGGAGGAGACACACGATGCCTCTTAACACTTCTGCTTGGGACTAACACACGTTCAATTTGACTCAACGATCTATTGGGGAAAGCAAGTGGTATGGCCAAGTCTAAAGTCGAGGATAGGGAGAAGGACAGGGAGGGAGGGGAGAGTTCCGAACAAATAATACAGCCTACCACAAGAGGACATGGATGCAGAGTACACAAAACAACACATCTCAGGTCCCTCATAACTGAACGTTCCATAACAGATAACAGAACAGGGCACTATAAAAGTAAAAAATAATAACAATAATAATACAGATGGGTGAGAAGGCATGATTAGATGGGGCAGGGGGAAGATGCATTTTAAAATCTATCAAACTAAAATATTCTAGAACATAGTAGAACCAGTAATATATGACACTTATGAATTGATGGCATTAAATTTATGAACTGATGAGTTTGTTGAAATTCAAAAGTGGTCTGCCATCATTACTTACTTTGAGGATAGCCTCAGTACTGTGGGGATATGGGTACGAGATGGGAGTGGATAGCCAAAGCCCGATGGGAAAGCAGCCCACTCTGGTGGGAAGGATGCACGTGGGGGCAGGAACTGGGGACCCTGTCCCATGCGGACTTGTTCTAGCTGTGTGACCTTGACTAAGTCACTCGCCCCCTAGGAGTCTCAGCATCAGTTTTTACTGACTTTTTATGGTGAATGCCAGTTTTACATTAAAACAATATGTCATGGACTAGGATTCAAGAACTTTCCTGAACTTCTTTTGAAAGAATGTTTAAATGAAATTTATAGACTTGCAGGCAGACCCATGGGAACTTTTGTTCTCCCTTTTGTGCTGTTAGAGGTCTTTCAGTGGGCACATTGGAGAAGCGTTAAGTTAGACCATCGTTTTTGCCCTCGGGCTAGTCACCCAGAGGCCGGGTTGGACAAACTACAGCCCACAGGGCCAGCCGCCTGTTCCTATGTGACTTTCAGTGGAAGAAAAATTGATTTTCCCTTCTTTAAAAAAAATTGTTTAATTACGGTAAAACATATAACATAAAATTTACCATCATAATCTCTTTAAGTAAATGGTACAGTAACATTTTAGGTATAGTCACATTGTTTTTATACAACTTTTTCATCTTGCAGAACTGAAATTCTATACCCCTTTCAACACAGCTCCCCAACACCCCTCATCCTAGCCCTAGCAAACACCATTCTGTTCTTTGTTTCTGTGAATTTGACTACCTCAGATACCTCATATAAATGGAATCACACCGCATGTATCCCTTTGGCTTATTTCATTTAGCATAACGCCCTCAAGCTTCATCCATGTGGTGTCATGTGACAGGATTCCCTTCCTTTTCGGGGCTGAATAATATTCCATTCTGTGCATAGTCCAGAATTTTTCAAACTATTCATCTGTCGATGGACCTCTGGAGGGCTTCCACATCTTGGTTGTTGTGAACAATAAGAATTTACATTTTTAAATGATTAAAAACAAATAAAAGGAAATATGATATTTTGTAACATGTAAAAAGTATATTAAATTCAAATTTGTATCCATAAATAAGGCTTGATAGGAACTCAGCCATGCTCAGGCACTTACATGGTATCTAATGCTGCTTTTGCACTACAAGGGCAAGGTTGAATGGTTATGACAAGTCCATATGTCTATGAAACTGAAAATATTTACTTTTTGGCTCTTTACAGAAAAAGTGTGTCAAAGCTGGCATAGGCCATCAGAGATGAGTGAGACTCTGTCCTGTTTTCTAATTTGATCTAAACTGCATTTCTCCCCTTATTCTAAAGATGGTCCTTCCTTGCCACATTGGGTAAAAACCTTGGTGTCATTAACAAAGTCACATCCAGGAACTTTATCTTCAAAGGAAACCAAGTCATCCTGCTTTATTTAATTCTTCTCATTGGGTCTCCTGATGAGGTGCAGAATAGCGGGCTTGCATTGTCCCAGTCCCTGAGACAGCCGTTCGAGCCTCTCTCTGGTCTCTGAACAGACCCGAGCCGTGGTTTCTGATGGTTCCCAGCCGTAGTTAAACACCACAACCACACATGCCAGGGCCTCGCCCCTGAGATTCTGAGGTTCGGAGCCCAGGAATCAGTATTTCCCCAAAGCTCTACACAGGTGACCTCTCTCATGATGTAACTCTTGTAAATATCTTACTCATCCTTTAGCCTCAGCTCAACCTCCACCTCCTCCAAGCAGTCTTCCAAGATCCACCAGATAAAGTGCCTGGCCCTTTCCCATGCACCCTCACGGCATAATGTTTGAACCTTAGCATTATTTATATGCCTGTCACTCCTTCATGCACTCCATATCCAAATCCCTAATGCCTGCCCCAAAAGTGCTAACATTTTTTTGTTGAACCAATCAATTCATTAATAATAAAAGGAATGATATAAATAAAAAAAATTTAATGAGGTTGTATAGTACTGGTTGAAACATATGAACAATCACCAAGAGGGAGAATAATGAATAATATTTAGAAGGAGTTAAAGTTGATTCTAGTGAAGGGATTAAGAAGTTCAAGTTGGTGTTGACAAGGTAGTCACGGGGATGTCAAGTACAGCATAGGGCATCTTGTCAATAACACTGTACTAACTATGATGCCAGTGGGCACTAGACTTACTGGAGGGACCACTTAGTAAGTTACACAAACGTCTAACCACTGTGCTCTACACCTGAGACTAATATAATCCAGTCAGGGAAAAGTAGGTTCACAGTTTTAATACAAATAAACGATACAAGAATAAACTGTTTCATGCACTCACAACTGTACACCTACTTTTGCTCACCCCTGTATTTATATCAACTGTAAATGAAAAAAAAATTTTTTTAAACAACCTCATTCCAAGCTTCATATTTTTTTAAATTCCAAATTGATTGAAATTAATGAACGCTGAATTTGTGTTCCAACACTCACCCCAGGCCCACACTGTACCATTAGAAGGGAAGGGAGATGAAAACATCATGTTGGGGAGTCACAATTCCAAAAACTGTGAGTCACTGCTGCCACTGCCAGGATGAATGCAACTGAGAAACTGTCCTGACCAGCTGCTGGTCCAATCGAACACGGCCGTAGGGCTCGGGTCCCCGCAGGCCTGGGAGGCCACGGCTGCTCCTCCAGGTGGAAGAGGGCCGAACACCGCCCCGCAGCTGCGCATTCAGGACCAGGTTCCGCCGTGGTTCAGAGGAGAAGGAAGCTGGGGCACCGTCGTGCTATTGCAGTAGCTTCACATTAACCCACTTCTGTGGGCTCTGCGGACACAAGGGGTGAGGTGTCCCCTCCCTGGAAAGTGTCCGTGAGTATTCCTAAGATGGGGCAGACGTGGTGACATTACATTCACCCCCCTCCCCGTTATCCCCACAACACTGTGTATTTCATGACTAAATGTCATGGATGCTCGAGAAACAAAAATAATAGTTATTAGGAAGTGTGTATACTGCCTCAGAGTCTAAAAATGCCATTAAATAGATAAATTCAGTTGGTCCTCTAATAGTGTGAATCCTGTTTTATACTTGACAGCTGAGGAACAGAGATATTAAGCAGTTCATGGGTTTGCAGTCGCACAGTGGTAAGTGATAGAATGGGGTCTGGAATCCAGGTTTATGATGGAGACCCAAATCCTTCCCCCCATCCTTTGCTGCAAATCCTTCCCACCATCCTTTGCTGAGTTGCAGTAAAGAATGGCAAAAGGTCAGGAGAAAGAACTCAGCGAGAAGAGGCAGAGAAACTACACGAAGGACAGGTTCCTTCACTAACTTGTCCTATTGCCTTTCTTAGACTCAGCCTCTTCCCCTGTAAAACTGTGAACCAAGGGCATGGGACAGAGAGTGTCTAAGAGCCTGACATGCTGTGTGGGTATGGCTGGCTCTCAGCATGGACCGCCCCCCACCCGGTATTCACTGCACTTCTGTCTCAGAAGCACGTGGTCCCAGAAACGGCTCGCACAAGGCTGGGGCATTTGAATCTGCCATCTAGAGCAGCAAATTGAAAACTCTGTCCCAACCCACAGTAGGAAATTAAGTTCACATCTAAACCCCATACATATACATATGGAATTGAAACAGGTTTCACAAAACAGTTGTTCTTTTCTTTTTCTTTTTTTGACATTTACTGTTTTATTTGTTTGGACAATGTCGGTTGCAGCCCACTAGTCTGAGTTCACAAGCTGTGAATGGTTTGAGATTCGCAGACTGGAAAGCTGAAAATGGAGGGGTTGTTGGTGGGGACAGAGCGTGGAAAGACGGGATCACAGAAGCCCGATGAGGCCACTGGGAGAACTGGCCTAATGTCAAAGGGAGAGTATTTGGCTGCGTGTGCGTGAGTCACTGTCCTTAACACCCCTGCATGTTCACATGGTCTGCCGTGTCACCAAGCACCTCGTTGCAGCTCTGTCTTCCCCAAGTGTGATGTTTAAAAGGCACATTTGAATGTCCTGGCTTGGTTTATCGCTGGCTTGGTTTACCAGCCGGTCAGGCAACACGTGTCTTGAGGACTTACGGTGTACAGAGCCCGCTCTACTTCCCCTGGTGGGACACGTGCTGTTTTTAAGGCGGGCACGTGACAGGGTCAGGCGGTCGCCATGGAAAGGCTGATCTGGCTGGTGGTCATGGACAGCATCCCCTTGGGGATGATCTGAACCTGAGCTCACAGGTTCAGACAGTGAACTGCACCGCTGGGCATGGCCGTGGGCCTCGGGGCTCACCACACAAGGCCTCGTGTTTAGCCCTGATCTTAACACCACGTGATCTTATTCCTACCGTACACAGGCAGGTTGACAAAACTGAAAGTGGAAGGGGTCATCACATCTCTCCTTTTCTTAAATCCTCACCCAAAGGTACATTTATTGATTTCAGAGAGAGAAAGTGGGGGAGGGGGAGGAGAAACACTGATCTGTTGCCACCTAGGAGAGTGTCCTGACCAGGGGTCAAACCCACAACCGTCTGGTGCACAGGATGATGCTCCAACCCACTGAGCGGCCCCGCGAGGGCCATCACGGATCTTTAATGTGTGTCCCATCCTCTAACCACACACCTCAATGGCACGAAGAACTGATATTTTTGTAGGTCCCCAATGAAATTGTCACTACCACAATAATATTGCATTGCGCTTTGTATATTAACAATTAAAATACAATGTGAGGTTTATAATTCTTTTGTTTAGCTTTTAATATACCCAGACCCTGAAAAAAATGGCAGTGGAGTCGGCCCTTCTCAACTTTGAGAGGCCTGACCCACCAAGATTCTCGGTGACACCACTTTCTTGGAACATCTGCAAGTGAATTTACTTATAACGGAGAGCATTTCTTTCTCCAAATGACTGACATGCTTGCCCCTCCGGTCCAGAGGACCCCTTAGGTAACCAGGGAGCCAAATTAACATTGGAGAATGTGCTGCTTGGTGATCAACAATGACAGCACCATGCGGAGAAAACCCTATCATAGAAGGTGCTCTCTGGAGACCAGAAAGTACCCATTTCCCACACACAGTGTCCCCCATTCTGCCAGACACTCATGCCGAGGATGGCCCTCCCGTCTGTGCTCTGCGCCTGACCACACCCCCCCATCCTGCTCGGACGCCCTTTCTTTGGACTTAAGCTCCAGTCAGGTAGCTCCTCCAGGAGACCCTGAAGAGGCCTGTCATTTTCACCACATGTGAATTTAATTCGTTTAGTTTTCTGAGAGAGAACTTCCAAGCCCCAGATTGAACCTCCCTCTAGGCTCCACGCACCCTCAACACGGCTCGTCACGAAAGAGACGCTGTGCTGACCTTGAGGATCTGCCGAACTACAAGGGCAGGTCCAACCGAGAAACCTGTCGTGAACAAACAAATTGCAGACAGCACGGTTTGGTTCAACAGCCTAGGCCGGCATTCCAGCCCTGTCATGTGATTTTGGGAAAGATAATCTCCTGTCTTGAAAGTGGTAGCCCTGAGGTGTGGCTCAGTTGGTTGGAGCATTGTCCCATAACCGAAAGCTTGTGGGTTTGACTCTCAGCCAGGGCACATACATAGGTTGTAGGTTTGATCCCTGGTCTGGGCATATATGACCTCTGGTCCAGGTGCATACCAAAGGCAACCAACTGATGTTTCTCTCTCTCTAAAAGCAATGAAAAAATATCCTTGGGTAAGGATAAAAAAAAATTTAAATGGTAGGCCTGAAGTGGTGGGTGATTAAAAAAACTCATGACTGGAATTCATTCATTCAATCTCAGCTATGTCAGGAACTACAGCACAACTAATTGGCAAAGTAATCCATGATTCCTGCCTTCAAGGGATTTCCAGTCTCTTAAATTTCACCCTTCAATATACAATGATGATCAGAAAAATTTATTAGCATGGGGGTGGCATGACCATCTTAGCAAGGCCACATACTACATGGGAAGAATTCCCACAGTGGAGTTCAATAGTCCTAGATTCAAGGTCAGTTGTGTGACCTTTATCCTTTATCCTTTCAGCCTCCAGACCTTTATCCTTTATCCTTTCAGCCTCCATTTTCGCATCCATAGAATGAGCATAATACGATGTACTTTGAAGTGTTGGATGGATTAGAGCTAAAATACACAATGTACCCCACACTGCCAGCATTCAATAAACCATCCTTCCAATTTCCCTTTTGACCCTCAGCATCTAGTCTCCATCCAAACAGCCAGAATGATCTCTTAAAAACATAAATTGTGTCATATTACTGAGAACATGCCCACTCAAATAACATAGATTCCCACAAGGCCCTGCATGCTTGGTCCGGCCTCTGCCTCCCTTCCTGCTCTGTCTCCTTCTCTCCTCACCTCTCTCTCCAAGAAGGGCATGCCTCTCCTCTGTTGTCTCAAACAAGATAAGTTGGTCTCAACCACAGGGCCTTTGCTCTCTTTATTTCATGAAGAGTTATTGCTTCTTTACCAAGCACGGATCAGCTCCAACAACATGTTGCCAAAGAGGCCTTTCCTGACCAAATGCCCCCCAGTCCAGCCACTTCTATCACATTTTCCTGTTGACTTTCTGTAACACCAGGTTCTCACTCTCTTACTTGTTTTCTTGTGTACCCTCTGCCCTACCTCCCTCAAGAAGGTAAACTCCCACAGCCAGAGTTCTTGCTCTTATTGACTATACCCCCCAAACTGGGCCAGTGTCCGGCACATAACAGGAGCTCCATAAACATGCTTTGAATGTGTGGTGTTGTTATTATGACCATCATCCTTTGGTGGTTGAGTTTATCTGAGGAAAGATTCTCAGGTAATGTCTGAACCTTGGGCCAGCCGAGAAACCTATTGTGCCTGAAACCCAAAGCTGAAGAGAAAGAGTGAACTCAGAAATCAGGAGGAGGAGGGTGTGGATCCTGGAGGGGACCTTTTTTTTTGTCAATCCTCTCCTGAGGACACATTTTATTGATTTTTTTTCTAAGAGAGAGAAACATGATGCAAGAGAGAAACATCAGTCAGTTGCCTCCCATATGCCACCAGACTGAGGACAGAACCTGAAAGCTATGTATGTGCCCTGACCAGGGATTGAACCCGCGACCCTTCAGTACATAGGATGATGCTCCAACCAATTGAGCCATACCAACCATTGCTTAAGGGCACCTTTTAATGCAATATAAAGAGCCCTGGATTTGGAGCTAAAAGGTCTGAACTCTATGCCTAATTTTACCTTAAGCTCTCTCTGTTCCTTAACATCCCAGGCCTTAGTTTCTTCATATGCGTAATTTTTTAAAAGGTGGAACTAATCAGGCCTTAAAAGTCACTCCCCACCCCTTCTCACCCCTAACTCTAACCCTTTAGGACCAGGCTGTTTCTGAGGACACCCAGAAATATGTGCATGAGATGGGAAAGCTGCTGAGAAGGGGGAAGGGTGAGCCCCTCTGCTGCAGACCGCACGGATCTCTCACCCACCTGCTCCACAGCCAGACCTACTATCAGCACATCGCTTCCCAGGCAAGGCCTGGAGCCCAGCAGCCGCTCACAGGGGATCAGCTGAACAAATGAATAAATGTCCCTGGAACCAGCAGAGAGGGGCAAATGACAACTCAGTGGCTCACAAGGAAGGACCACTTAGTCACCAAGTCACTTATTGTCTTACTCAGTGTTCTCCAAGCCAAGTCTTAACAAAAAGTGGCAAAAAGTTTAACCTCTAGTAGGTCCACAAACAACAGTGCAGCAAAGAGAAGGCCTTCAGGGTCAGTAGCTGGGGAAAGAGGGGAGGAAATGAAATAGTCATATAACCTTTGCTTGAGTTCTCTGCAGCACAATCGAGCACACAACTGAAAGACCTTATCATCTGATTCCTTTTTCAGAACAATAAAATCGGATTCTAGAATGCCAGCCATAAAGGGGTCCGTATCAGCTATCTATTCCTATGTAACAAACCACCACTTATTGGGGTAAAGCAAATTTACATTTGTTCATGATTCTGTGGATTAGCAATAGTGGCTGGGCTCAGCAGAGTGGTTTCTCTGCTGGATTGCCCCTGGGACTGTGTTCATCTGGCAACGTAACTGGGGTTGGATGGTTTAGGAGGGTTTTATGCACATGTCCAGTGGTTGGTGCTGGCTCCTGGCTGAGCCTCTCTCTCCACGGGATCTTTCCTTTTCAAGGAGGTTGCCAAGCTTGTTCATATGACCGCATCACTCCAAGCTGCAGGTGACACATAGATGAACATAGTATCGCTTGTTCTGTGTTCTGTTAAAAAAAGGAAGTCCTAGGGCTATCCCAGTTTCCAGGGGAGAGGAAACAGATGCTACCTCTTAAAAGGAGGAAAAGCAAAATTACACTGCAAGGGAAGCATACATACAGGGATGGGAGAAACTGTGGCCACCTTCGTAAACGTTCTACTGCAGAGGACTGGAGACTCACACAGTCCTTTTATTAGAAACACGGGGAGACTAGATATATGGGCTAAGTGACGTGGTCAAGTTCAGAGAGGTAGTGGCACAACTAGAATAGGAACCCAGGTCTCCTGTACTTTATACCAATGTTTTCACAATCCAAGGACTTCTTCCACCTGCAGCCTCTGTCTTCTTTATCCAGACCTAGTGACAGGACCAGTCTGTGGAGCCATCCGGCTTCCCAGGCTGGCTTCCTTCTTTGGATTAGCTGACCATCCACACACAGCCCTAGGGCTCTCCTTCCAGGGCTGGCTGCAGCTGCCTTCATTCTCTGGGTCTCCTTAACTGGAAAGGAGATTCCACTCCACCTTCTGGTCCCTGGGGAACCTTTCAGGCTCCTAGGCCATTGTTAGATTTGACAGCAAATCTCACTTCACTGGGTTCTGTTACAGTCATTTAATGAATGAGTGCTTTCTTGCTGCCGTAGTTTTTAAGGCAATATATCTCTAGCATATCTTGGGAGGGTAGCAAACCAATCCATTAGACACAATATGACTCCGAAGAGTTATTTCGCCAAAATAGCTTCTAAGAGGGAAGGCTAGAGAGAATGATCATCATCATCTAACATTTATTGAGCTTTCATTACATGCAGACACAGGGCTTAGCATTCACATTCATGTATTTCTCACAACGACCACACGTGTGATATCGGTATTATTGCCATCCCCACTTCTAAAGATGTCTTTCAAATGTCACCTTGGTGTTCACTTGCCAAATCCAAGGTCTCCTTTACAATCTTTAATCTTCCTAACTCTGCAAAATTTGAAAATGCTTGTTCATTCATTCATCCACGCATGCATTCTCTTAGGTGACAAGACCTGGTCTAGGTGTAGGTGTTCCAGCAGCAATCGAATCAGAAACATTTCTTGCACTCATGGACTTTCCTGTCTGGTAGGACGGACAGGCACTGAATAAGTAGCAGCCAACAGGATGGTGTTGGGAAGAGAGAAGCCCGCTGAAACGTGAGTTTCTCTTCCCTTGGTTTCTGGACATTGAAACTCCAGATTCTAGTTCCTATTTCTCTGACCGCTTCTTCACTGATTCCTTTTCCTCCATGTGCCCTTTAAACTCTGGCGTCCACCAAGGATGAGCCCTGACAGCTCTCTCTTTCCTCTCTCCCGGTGGTGAAGGCAACAGTCCTCTGTCAACATAAGAAAACCCACACCTGGAGAGACTTCGTATACCTTTATGTGAGCCCGAGTGAGGACATGTGCCAGGGAGCAAGATGTCAAATGCTCCTGAGAATAACAGTTGTGCAGCTTCTCCTATGCATTTAAAATCGAGGAAGGAACGAACATAATATTACATGAAGCTGGGAGGAAGCAGGTATTGGATTACGGGATTGGTAACGAGACGATGTGCTTTCTTGGGGAGACACAGACACTCAGTCTGTAGGGGCTGCTGACTAATTGGATGATGAAGAAAAGGCAGCCGCACACAATCACACTATGAGACCCTGCAGAGATGCTAACTCTGGGCAGTTAGAAAGGGGTCCCTGTTTAGTTAGCCAGAGGAACTCTATTTTTTCCTTTTTATCCTTTTTATTGAATTCATCGGGGTGACACTGGTTAACAAGATTATACAGGTTTCAGGTGCACAATTCCACAACACATCATCTGTGCACGGCAGTGTGTGTTCGCCACCCCAAGTGAAGCCCCAGTCCCCGGTGTGATGGTATTAGGAGGCAGGGCCTCCGAGAGATAATTAGATCACTAGGAGAGAGCCCTCATAAATGGGATTGGTGCCCTTATAAGAGGAGACGCCAGAGAGATAATCCCCCAGCCCTGTGAGAATACTGCAAGAAGGTGGCTATCTATGCACCTGGGGGAGGGCTGTCGCCAAAGCCTGGCCACGCAGGCCCCCTGACCTTGGACTTTCAGCCTCCAGAACTGTGAGAGATAAGTGTTCGTCAGACTACCCAGCCCATGAGATCTTATTATAGCAGCCAGAACTAAGACACCAACCATGGTGTCATGGGCTAAATTGTGTTTATGCCCGAGATTCACGTGTCGAAGTCCTAACCCCCAGTAAAACAGATGTGAAGATAGGGTCCTTAAGGAGTCGCTAGCTTAAGTGAAATCACTAGGGTGGGCTTTAATCTAATGTGACAAGTATCTTATAAGAAGAGGAAATTAGGACGCAAACACACAGAGAGATGCCCATGCGTAGATACAGGGAGAAGATGCCCATCTATTCAATACAAGCCAAAGAGAAAGGGCCTCAGAAGAAACTAATTCTACTTATGCCTTGGTCTTGGACCTCTAGCCTCCAGATTGTGAAGAAACAAATTTCAGTTGTTTAAAAGAAAAAGAAAACCTATTATGTTCTCTCTTAAGTAGGTCAACCTAGATGCAATGGACAGGGCTGGCTTAAAAACTTGTCACGAAAGAAGTTACAGGTCTAGGGCGTGACTATCCACCATGACTTTCCCAGTTAGGAATTTATGATCAGACCACCCTGTGAGGTCACTTTCCACAGAACTCCTTTGTTCATCCATACGTCCTGCTTCAGCCATCAGCACTGGTTCGGATCTCGCCTCTTCCCTCTGACTCCTCACACTGTGCGTGGGCGCGCCCCTGCATCCTGCAGCTCCAGCACCTGCCAGGGGTTCCCAAACCTGCCCTCCTTTCCAGCTCCCTCCAGGATATCACCATCAACTTACCCAGAATCACACCTTGGCCATTCACACTGATATTTTTATTTCTGCCTCCATCTACCCTAGCCTTCTCAGTCGTCTAAATCCCACTCACCTTCAGGGCACAGCTCACCGCCAGCTCCTTCCCGAAAGTCCACCCCACCCTCTTTCAGGTAGAGCCAGTCTCTTCTTCCTCTGAACTGTTCTCAGATTTCCTCCTGGCCACTCCCATACTTATCAACTTAGAGAACAATTAGTTTTGTTTATCTCTGCAAGGCCTATGTTTTGCACAGCAGTAAATGCCCTAATACTGTTTACTGAGCTGTGGAAGTCAGTTTGGATCTAGGAAACTTGTAAAATTCCCCAGTCAAAAGCAATGCTTTTTAATGAAACTATACTTCTTTTAGCATTTCTCTTACGATTAGCTAAGTGCACCTGCCTCAGTCACGAGATCATGGGAAAACAAACAATCTCTTTGCAGGCAACTCCCCATGCCCCAATGACCACTACGTTTTGTCTACTGTCCACCAACACCCTCCAGCACCAACCTGAAAGACCAGTTACAAGATTGTTGCAATGGTCTCAGGCCAGTATGCTGGTGGCTCAGAGTAGATGCTGCTGCGGAGGGGAAGACGGCACCAGGCTTGGTTCTGTCTGCTCTTGCTGTCTCCCGGACCTTCACACCAGCCCAGAGGGCCCTCGCTGATGCCGCTGCATGCCCGGGGCCCCTGAGAGATCCACATGCGGTGGGTGAGAGATGCCGGAGTTGGCCAGGGGTCCCCATGCTCTCACCTCTTGCTATCTCCTTGGCCCCTTTTCTTCTGGCTCAGCCCCACAAGAAGGAGGGTCTTATTCCGTGCCAGCCCTTCAGAAGTTTGAGGAGATTGGCAGGGCACAGGAACGCCAAAAACGGCTGATATGGCTGCAGGATTTTGGCAGCGGTGTTGGTCTCTGCTCGTACCAGCCCTGCAGTCCCTGTCCTGATGTGTTCTCAGACGACCTCTAAATGCTTAGTGTTGCCTCAACTGTGAAAATAGTTTGCTATTGCTGTTGTTTCCCCCTTCGAAATAGAGGAGCATTTTACATCAATTAAACCGAGGTGAGGCGCACTAGGCAACTGCTTGAAGGGGCTGAGAGGTACCCAGTGACCCTGGCCTTCCCCCACCTGTGCACCTGCTACCCCTCGCCCCACCTTCGTGCTCCTCCTGAGGACCAGCCTCCTTTCTCCCGGGACCAGCCGGTGCTCTCCCCAGCTCACCTAACTCCTCCTTCAAGTCTTCGTTGTCTGTCACTTCCTCCCAGAGGCTGTCCCTGAGGGCCGCCTGCCAGTCTATGTTAGGGGCCCTGATTAAATGCATTCAAAGCACTAGGGACTTTTTCTTCATAGGACTCAGAACAATTATAATTACATGCTTGCCCAGCAGGGTGGAAAAGACACGCTAAAGCCCAGGTGTTTTCAACAGCAGTTTAATTTTTTTGGTAACTTGTTTCATCTACTCCCTCTTCTGCCAATGGTGAGGGTAAAAACAACAACAAAAAGCCCTTAAATTTGACATGAAAGGTAACAGGCTCTTCCAGTTTAAAACGATCTGTTTTTCACAAATAATCTGTTAATTCAAGGTTGATACTTCCTATCATGGTTTCTTCCTTCTGTCACAAGCACTTTCTAACAGTCCTCCTCCCCCACAGGGGGTCTGGCTGCAGGGCCAGGTGGGCTAGGGGCCCTCCCAGCATTGGGCAGGGCAGGTGCACTGCCCCGGGCTGAGGAGGCCCCGCCCTGCCAACCCGGGTGTAGGCCTCTGATGCTGGCCTTGCCCAGTCCCTGCTCTGGGGGAGCCCAGGGGTCCCCTCCCACCTCCCCAACCATCTCCGCTCTTGCTGGCTGCAAGGACCCCCACGACACCTGGGGCTGCCATGAGGAGGGTCAGCTCCACCCTCCAGCCACATGCTAGCTTGCTGTGACAAGCTGCCAAACTGGCACGCTCAGCAGTCTTGGGCGTATGTTTTCAGGAACTTGTATACCCTCAGTTTGCCACACGCAGGACGTGAGGAGAAATCTCAGGTCCCTTTCCACGGATACCCACCCAGCACTGTTAGGACTCCACTGTAGCTGCTCCATGTGGTCCGTGGGGGGTGCCTGAGAAAGAATTTCCTTTGAGTTTCAAGCAGGAAGCAGACTGCCCTTTCCAGTGATCTGACCCTCCCTTTGCCACTCGAACTTTTCTGGTCCCTGCTTGTTTAGGAGAGGGGGACCTTAGTCTTTCTCTCCCTCCTTCCTTCCTCCCCGGGGAGCAGGCCTGCCCCCTCCCCTTCCGGTCTCGCCGGCCCCTGCAACCCCGTGGAGTGGACTCTGCAAGTGGGGGGGATGGCTGAGGCGGACAGAAGCCCAGGAGCTGGGCTCGCCTTCCGTGCGCAAACCTGAGCCTAGAAATTAGCCTTCCCTGCTCCCCACCTTACACATTTCCATTCCCTCCAAAATTCTGCCTTTCAGGACTGTTTTCTTGTGGGTTTAAAACCCGAGTCTGACCCTCAAAGCTGAGCGGTGACCCCGGTGTGCAAGCTGGCATCCGCCCTCTCTGAATCCGACCGTTCATGGCGGAGCTACATGGTTTTCAGGAAGCAAACATCACCTCAGCTCAACGTTAAAAAAAAACTTCCTATTTTAGTAATTTGTGTGTTTCTTTGCTGAAGGTCTATCTCCACATCTCTTCTGCTTAGCCCCGTTTTCTTTATGACTCACACGCGTAGCTGTGACTTATGCACACAGGGTCCGGCAGGAAGAACGCCCCTCGTTTTACTACAAAATCTTGTATTACCAAATCATAAGCACGTAATTCTGTAACATAGCAATATCGCACTCAAGCACACCATATGCCATTTCAGATGAAACATTCGAATTAAAAATATACATTATTACACCCCTGTTATTACTTTGCCAACCACACTCAAGTGGGTGTTACTTCTGCTGGACCCTGTGCTTTGCTGCGTGATTTAAGTGAATGATTTAATGGAACAATAACCATAAAATGTCAAAGTTGTCAGGGACCATAGAGATTACTTAGTCCCACCCCTTTATTTTAGGCACCTGAGGCTAGAAGGATTAAACGTCCCGTTCACGGTCACACAAACAAGGGCTGGAGTGGGTCTTGAACCTCTCGTTTTTCTACTCCTGATTTATTGCTGTTTCCTGACTTGCCCATCTGCCTTTGCAGGAGGTTCCATTGGCCTCCATCTCCTACACCAAAGTTAGGTGATTTCACAGTGAACCGGTTCCCTCCACAGATTGGTTCATGGAGACAGACCCTCTTCCCCCTCTTACTTTCTTCATCTGGCAGATAAATATACAGATCTGTCATTTTCAGAGTGGAAATCATTTTTCTAGCACTACAAAAATCATACATTCCCACTGCAATGCAAAACTATAAAGAAATCTTTTTTATTGTGTTTTTTTTTTCTAAAGAAATTTTTACAGTCTTCCTAACATTGAACATAGTGCATGGTAAACATGGAACCCTTGTTGAATGAATATTAATAAAGAAAATAAAAATCACATGTATCTGCACCACACAGAAATAATTATTTACTCAGTGTATATGACTCAGTGCACACACTTTCTATTTTTACCTCTATGCACACATTAAAAAATAGAATTATATACTTATCTCTTTCTTATCAGAGTCCTTCACCAAACACATCAAACTGTGTTTAAAAAAACATTGGCCATTGAAGGAGGGCTCCTTGAGAGGCTGAGTCCCTGCTGCTGACACACTTATGGAATCACCTTCCAACATTGTTGCTAATTATTTTATTCTCAGTATGACTAAATATTCATCCTTTAATGGATTTTAATTTGGAACAAGAATATTATTTGAATAATGGTAAAAAGGTGAATGTTACTGTTTTAGATCAAAACCACCAAGTGGATATAAAATAATGAGATTGACTTTTACTGTCTGTCTTGTAAATTGCTTTGAAGACTAGCCCCCACAAGGAGCCCCAAAATATCTCTGGCAGGGGGATCATGGGGAAAGATACCCATCTTCCAAGAGGATCCTTGGGAAGGATGGTTTCCAACTGAATGCAAAAATTCCATTAGATGAGTTTTAAAAGGTAATTATATTGATTTATAATGATAGTTTTTACAATACTTTATAGAAAACTATTTGTAGTTGTAGGAAATTTAGCTTAGTAATCAGTTTGTTTGTTTGTTTTTAATTGAAAAACTTAGGTCTCACATGACTTGGGTTGAGCAGATCAAGGATTTTCTTCCCGATTGTTACAAGCTTTCTCCAGCAGTTGCTTTGAATTTGCCCTGTGTTATTTTGTTTCTCTCCTCTCTATTATCATTTAATTTTCTGCTACTTAGTAACAATTCACAAAAGAAGTGAGCTCCTCACCTAAATGAGGCAGGTCACATAAATAAGTGAAGAGGGCTGTCTGTAAGGAAACACCAGGGCTAGCCAGCACATGGCAAACGGCAAATGGCTGTCAGCCTCAGTGTTGGAAGGCAATAGGGAATGGTGGGGACTGGGGAAAGCCAAAGAACACACCCCCGTGTAAAAGGGACGCCTTTTACCTTGAAGGCATGTCAGCTCAGGGTTATTGTAACTGCTGATTTTTCATTCTGACAAGCAGTAAATCTGGATTTTTATCTAACTTCTCTCGATGTTCAGATGTCAACAAATAATTCAAACATACCAGAGAGGCAGAGGAGCATAACGATGAAGAACTTGCACTCTGGAGTCCGGCTGCTTGGCTTCAATTCCACCTCTGCCATTTATTAACTAACTGCGCCACTCTAGGCAAGTCACTCGACCTATCTGTGCCTTAGTTTCCTTATCTGTAAAGTGGGCATGGTAACAGTAGTACCTAACTTGTAGGTTTGATGTAAAGATTAAATGAGTTAATATATGTAAAGCATATACATGCCTAGCCTATAGTTAGTGCCACAGAAAGGTGAGCTTTTGTTATTTAAAGAGAAACCACTGCATGGGTTAAATAAAGCACATGTGCAAGCTGAGCTCTGCCCATAGACTTCCACTTTGGGCACTGTGGTCTAGAATCAAACAAGAAAGCTTCTGGTAACCCGAGGGAGTTTCTATAAAATTATACTCACCAACCTCGTCATCTCCCCCAGCACACTAAGACTTTGGAAAAGTCCATCTAACCCTTAGCAACCCTCCAACCTGCTGAAGAATGCCTCGGCCCCAGTAGTCACACAGCGGACCCACAGGAGGGAGACCCGGGCAGGACTCTATGGGTACGGCTGTCTGCATCATTGACATACTGAGATACCTCCACGCTGCTTCAGGGACTGATGTGTGCCTAGCCAGCCCCATCCAGGACCTGGCGACCCCAGCCTCTCCCCAGTGGCCTGGGCCTCAGACCTGCCTCTGCCCTGCAGCCTGGTACGTGTTCTGATGGGTTAGTGTCCATGCCATACCAGTTAAACATTTCGTTTGCCGTCCCTGCACTTAGGTGCTGCAAAGCTAAGTAAATTACAGATTCAAACATTAAAAGCCTCTTTTTTCTCCTAAAACTTGTTATTTAACCTCTGAGTCTAAGTTTCCTTATCTGTGAAATGAGGATGATATTAGTAGCTACGTCCTGAGTTGTGATAAGTTAGAGACTCCATGCACAATGCTTTGCACAGTGCCCGAACGCGGCAGCCTTCCCTCTAGAAACGCTACTGTCGGTGTTAATTTAGGCCCTCCACCCCCAGGGGGGTGGGGGGGCGCATCCTGGCTCAGATCTCTCTTATCTTAAGGAAGACCTAATCTGGTTCAGATGGACCTGCTCTTCCAGGCCCATGGATTTATAGCTATGTATGTTCAAAAAGTTTTAACGACTAAATATAAACAATGTTAATAAAATTATAAAAGTATTAATAAAAGTAGAACATAGAAAGCATATAACATTGTAAATAATGTGGACAATAAAAAATGGCAGAAACAATAACATCCCAATCTGGTATACCAGCTTCTAAAATAGCATATTTGAACATGATTATATAAGAAGAAATTTTCAAGAATAATTTGATACCTTTCAGTTATTTGGCCACACCACCGGTCCCCTGAGAGCAGGGTCCCATCCATCTATCTTGGTCCCTGTTGTATCCCCAGCACCTGCAGAGTGCCGGCCAGAATAAGTACTCAATAAGTATGTATTGAAGGAATGCCTGAATGATGAATGAACGAACGAAGACTGGAGAGAAGTCAGACACAGAACATCAGAGTGCAGGGAGACCCGGGCTGGGTGTCCGCTCACCAGGGCTTGGCTGGCAGGTACCACTGATTCGGAATTCAGTTTCTGGGAAAGTACAGGAGGAAGTTGGCGTCGAGGTCCTGGATTCTACACGGGAACAGACCAAATCAGAATCTTAGTGTCTGATGAGAAGCCCCAGCACTGAGTGGGAGGCTCAGAACCCAGTGGTCCTGCGTACTCCCTGCCCCTCCTGGGGTGTCTGCTGGTGTTGGGGTGTGGCAGGCACTTTCCACAGACAGCTACACCCCTGCTGAGCCAGATGGGACACAGAGCATCCAGGGCCCAGGCAGGCCCTCACCTGGTTCATCATCCTGAGCATAAGTCCACTGCCTGCCCCAGCCCCATCTCACACCCAGCCTTGGATGAGAAGGACCCTTCCTGGTCCATGGGAATTAAGAACAGCCTGGGGTCCATGCCGGACTTCAGGCTCAGGTCAGCTCAAGACTCGAAGACCCTTACATCCTGTCTCTCAGTGAGTAGCCCCTAATTTAGAGCCGCAGGCCCCAGACTGTTGGCTTCTGCAGAGGAGGGACTGTGTTTAGTGCACCCCTGTATTCAGGGCTGCTTTGCAGTGGGCACGCACCAGCATGGCTGTGCCGGTTCCTGAAACATGCCAGTGCACTAGGCGACTGACGGGTTAACAGCTGGCACAGGAAAGGGCCTCTCTAGCAGAATGTCCAGCAAGGGCTCTAAGAGCCAATGACTGGCTGCTGTGAGGTGGACTGGAAACCCTCCTGGTCATCCATAAAATGTAACCCAGTGTCTGGCACCTTAGTATACAGGGTAGGCAAAAGTAGGCTTACAGTTGTGAGTATGGGAAACACAGTTTATTCTTGTGTTATTATTTATTAATTATTGCATCATATTCCATACAAACTACTATAAACCTATTTTTGTCCACCCTCGTGTAAATAAATAAATACATGAGTAAATGAACGGAAGGGTGTAGGCAACAGCTCTTCCACAAATTTGTGTTGCACGAAAGGTCTCTCTCATCAGCTGCTTTCTGAACATTCGAGGGTCCCTTACCTGCGGCAAAGCATTCTGAATGCATCTTAACCAGCGTTCGAAACTGGTCTCAGAAGTCAAGGTCACCCTCTTACTTGCACCTGGGCTTTTATAGGACACACTTCAATCACCAGTCTGGGGCCCCTGTCAGAAGAGCTTTCTGTTGTAAGGAACGCATCTGGAGCACAAGTCGTATTTTGCTTTACATACTCAAGTGAAGAACTGGGCCCTGGCTGGACATAATGGAAGTCATTTGTTCTGGAAAAGGCAATTCAGAAAAAGATATCACTTAAAAAGCTAGAGCAGTCCACTCAGAACTGTTTCCTCTGATGGGCTGTGAAAGACACTCGGGCTTAAGAGCTCTTTGCGGGGGTGGGAAGGGGGGAGTCGGTAGGGAGTGATTTCATTTCCCTTAATGGCATTTTCTAGGAAGTCTGTCTGTTCACTAATCATTTGCTCCTGCAGCGTGCGAGTGGCCCCGTCAGAGAAGTAAAGGATGTTCCTTTCAGTCCCTGGCTGCTCCGAGAGGGCCTGGTTGGAAGCGGCTTCCACAATCCCCACCAGGGTGTCCAAAATTTTGGCATCTCTGGGCCACACTGGAAGAAGAGGAGTTGTCTTGGCCACACATTAAATACATTGCAACACGTAATCTCAAAAAAAATCCCATCATGTTTTAAGTAAATTTATGATTTTGTGTTGGGCCTCGTTCACAGCCATCCTGGGCTGCATGGGGCCCATGGGCCGCAGGTCAGACACCCCTGCACCTAGCCCGAGTTGAAGGTGTTTCAATCAGTGGGAAAAGTGGGGAGAAACCTCTTTCACTTCAGAGGGTGCCCTTGAGAGACGCTTTGCCTGGGGTCCCCAGTTCGAGGATCTGGTAACATTTTTCCATCGTTGCTTGTTGCCCATCTCTGCAGCTGGCGGTGAGGAGGAGCCATTTTAGTTTCGTGCACAGGGACTAGGAACCGGGACAGGAGGTCCCCCACAGCTGCTTTCTTTTTTCATCTGCTTTCAGGCTTAACCACGGGATTACTTCTCCCTGTTAGAGCTGTGGTTTTCATAACTCAACCCTAAAACCAGAGGGCCACGTGGTCTCGGGGCGGGTGGCAGAGATTCCTAGGGCAGCTTCTTCCGAGCCCCCGTGAACAGAGAATGGCAGGGAGGTTGGGGGTGGGAGTGGGGTGGGCAGGAATCCCAGCGCTCACCAGAGCAGGGATACAATTCCCACATTCCTTAAAAGTGAGGTGCAGTCAGGTCAAAACTGGGGAGCTGAGCCCAAACCCTGGCCTTGTGGTGGGAGCAGCCACTCAGCCACTTTCAGCTTTTGTCTGGAGCCTCCGAAAAGGGAGCCGCCCTATCCCACGCGGGACTTCAGGGAAGCCTGCCCTCCCCAGGAATGACAAATGGAAAAGACAGAGCGAACTCCAGCCAGGCCAGGATACAGTCTCTGGAAAGAGGTTGTTTTTGTCTCCAATGCCATAGAAAACACATCCTTTCAACTTACTAGGTGGGGAAACAGCACCGTCCCCCATGCTGGAGGTTACCAAGGTGAACCGAATCCAAGATTAAAATCTGCCAGCCCAGTGGTACGTGGAAGCCTGGAAAGCCCAGAGAGGAAATCTAATTCACTGTTGGTAAATTTTTTTGGATGCTGTTTATGTTTGAACTTTTCTCTGTTTTCCTGTAGAAGCTTCCGTACCCTCTTCCTGTGTCCCCACAAAAGGCCTGGACAATGCAGGACCCGCACGGCTGGGGGACATGGGCGGGGCCCACCTTCCTCCTTCCTGCAGGGATATCCTTTCCTATAGACGAGGCAAGAATGTGAGGTTCATGTGAAAATGTTATTATATTCCTTATCTCAGTCATTTCGTGATTTGCTCTTTGGCGACAATAAGCCAGCCTGGCCACGTTCACAATAGAGGTGGCCCCAGTTCCTCGCTGGGACTCGTGCTGTTTTCTCAGCTGAAGAGGGCAAGCGGCCGGTAAAAACGCCACTTGTTTTCCAGGATCTTATCAGGAGTTCATGTCGAAGGCCAGAAAGAGGAGGGAGGGCTCCATTTTTTTTTTTCTGTCCTCATTGTTTCCCACTGAATTGGCAGGAAACAGGAATCCTCTACCTGTCCCTCTTGGGAGCTAAATTGATTCGATTCCATTTTTCAGATGTATCCGCTACCACCAGAAGTTGGGGACATTTCCGCTCACCCCCCAAAACGCATGTGTTCGCATTTACGCAAATGACATCTTTCAAAATTGGAAGTAAGTTCAACGAGGAGTTTGGGATTGGTGATAGCTGTAATTCTCCTCCCAGAATCTCAGATTTGTTTTCTTTTCTTATTCTTCCCTTTGTAAAATCCCTTTTCAGGCTGAGGAAGCTTGACTTCACTCCAAGTGTGTACGTGTGTGTGTATGTACTCTTGATGGCATCAACACACAGAGTTTCACATATGTCACAGGAGTTCACATTACCAGCTGCCTGAGAGCAAACGTGACTGATGGACACTGTAGAATCCAGGCAGAAGGTAAGTCAGCTTCTCAAGAAGCATAGCGTGTTTGTGGCTGACCCAGTATTTTCCATTTAAATCAGTGCAGTCAGGTTAGTCAACCTGGGCAAGAGTCAAGGTCCATCTAGATTCTTCACTTTATATTAAATCAATCTTAGATGATTATATTTTGCAGACAACGGTTGTTTTACGGCCTATGGATGGAGTTTAAACATAGGAATTATATGGACCACAGTATTCCATAAACAGAAGGAGCTTTCCTTTCAGCGTCAACCCTTCACCTGAAAGCTCAGACTCAGAACCTCAGTTACCAGGTGGAATCCTGGAACAACCCATTTTTAACTACTGGCAAAAGCACAAGAACCGGCAAAAGCACATTGGTTCTGCTCTAGTGGACTCTTGGTTTTTCCAGGTCTCCACATCCTCAATCCAGGGTCCTGCCTCTGACCAAAAAGACTCTGCCCCCTCCCAGTCTTACTATGGAACTTCCAGCTCCTCGCCCCCTCTGCTTACCTGGCAGCTCTTTCTGGCTCTGCTGTTACAATAGTTGAGGGAGAAACTCTCCAGTCTCCCTCTTCCTGTGGGTCCTTGGTGGCCCCTGGGGCAGCTGCTGCTCCCACACCTGTCTGCTCCTCTACTCCCGTGGCTATGTTGGGTGAGAGCCATGCCCTCGGGGCCCCTCCTTGGGTACCCAACTGATGCTTCAGACACAAGTCCAGTAGATCTGACAAGAGTCACCCCAGATCATTTTTCCACCCCAGTGAGACAACCAACTTTAGATCAGCCTCTTAACAAATTAGATTTATGGGAAAACAATATTTCACATCCTCGTGTTGTATTAACCAATGCCTTCCCATACTCCCAACATTTCCTTTCTCCACTTGGTGCTTCCCTCATGTTTCTGTTCCCTTTGAAGCAGTTGAGCTCTTCTGTGCAAACTGCCTCAGAGAAAGAATGTTACCGTGGAAAACAGAGTCTGGAAAAGACCCTGACCTTCGATTCCAAAGCTTAAGCCATTAGGGAAATGGCAAAGACCCACAGAAAAGATAAAACATTTGGCAGAAGTACCATGAGTGAGAACAAAGTTCCTTACCAGCCCTACCCAATGAGCTCCAGGAATTCAGAAGAACCAGAGTAGAGAGAGGAATTGGCGTGGTCTGGGCCAGGAGGGCCAGATTCGAAGGGGCTGGAGAGCAGGCACAGAAACAGCATCTACAGACCATCTCACATGAGGCCGTGTCTCAGCCATGCCCACGGCCACACTAACTGACTTATCCTCTGGTCTCTAGTGAGGATATCTCATTGACTATTTAAAGAAATAACAACTGACTGCCCCCAACCTTGGCTACGTTGTCACAGTTGAACTTACCCAATGTGATCACCCCAACATACAATATCTCAGGGCACTTATAAGCCCAAAAAATGGAAAGTGGCGCCCTTAGGCATTTGACAAGGTAGTGCCATGGAAGAAAAAGTCCCTTGTATCTATAATTCGATAGAGCCAGCTCAAGAATTTCCCTGAATAAAAACAGTGTTTAATCTCACCTCCAGCCAAGCCCTCTCAAGCCTTCTCGAGTGACCACGTTTCTCTTCCATGTTGCAGAACTTTGAACTGTTTCCCTAGAGCTTGTCCAGTGGTCTATTTGCGTTATCCTACCCTGAATTACATTTCTAGCTTCTTACACAACTTTGAGTTTGACCTTGATCTTGTGTAATTGCCTGGTTTTCCAGGTTCTCATTCCCTTTGCCATAGAACCCTGAACTCCCCAACTCCCAGGCCAGGGATTTTTGGCAGCTTTCATCTCTCTGCTTCACTGGGGTGTCAGTTCCAACACCCCAGCCACCCTCCTTCTCACAGGGGACACATCAATCACACATCTAGCTGTTTCACAACTTCTAAGACCCTGATCCGTCATCCCGTTTCCCTAAGGTGGAGTTAGTTAGAAATAAATGGGGTCCTCAGGGCCACACCATAAGTCTGAGAAGGTGGAGGTTTTGCCTTGGATGAGTCAACATATCACATTAACAGAACAGGTTTGGTCCAACGGCTGGGCTGGATCCTTTCTCACCAATGTGGAGTCCCTTCCTCACTCTCTTACCTCGCATGTGACTGGTGCAATCGGAATTCCTGAGGACAAGCCTGCCCTCCTCCTCACCAGGGTAAGGGTAGTAGGGTGGATCCAGACCCCACAGAAAGCCTTCTCCTATGGCATGGTGGAAAGATCCAGAGGGCCGCAAAATGGAAAACACGAAGTGGAAGTACCACTTCTGGTTTATGTCACACACTTAGCATGCGGATCATTTGCACCTTTGCACTTTCCCCTTGCCCTTTCCTGCTTCACAGCAGTGTGGCCAGGCTGAGCTGGTGCCCACGAAGGGTTCCACAGGTCTCACTCAGACGAGAGCTGCTGTCCAAGTGCGAGGATGAGCGCCATCAGTAATTGGACGGAAGCCAAGTGAATATTAACTAGGTGGGGAGGTATAGCAATGTTAGTGTGTGTTTCTAAGGCTGCCGCCACCTGGCAGGAGGAAATGCTTGATGGAAGGTGATTTTTCGTGGTGAAGTTACAAAAGTCTCCAGAGTAAAAACAAAAAAGGAAAGGGGCAAACATCAAGGGATTGTGTGTGACCTTGGAAGTGGACTAGTTAGCGAAAACAAAGCAGGTCCTCAGCCAGGGTGACGGGATGACTGATTTTTACGTAAGATGTTCGGATTAAGTCTATTAAGGGATCTGTCGGCTCCATGAAACTTTTACTGTGGTGGCATTTGTCTGGACTGAATTCTGGCTGAATCAATGGAGCATGGGTTGGGGGTAAACGTTTTTATGAAAACACAGAGATTCTTGTGGTAAGCTATGGTAGCTAGGGGTGTGCCGTTGGAGGAGGGGAATGTGCTAGAACATGTCTTCTACCAGCTGCCCTCACAATCATTTCCATCTTTGGCGGCTCACTGCCTGACTGCTAGTCCTTGGTGACCAAGGGGCAAGTTATTTAACTATTTCAGGCCTCAGCATCCTTATTTGTAACACAATGGAATGGCAGTGGCTATGTCTACGGGTAAGATTCCACTTTTAACTATATGGCTGGGCCTCTTACAAGAAGCATTTACTAGTGCTATGATAACAGTAATAATGGCTATTGCTCATTGAGCACTTACTGAGTGCCCGGGGTGACTCTAAGTCTGTATGACAATCCTCATGATATAACACCATGAAGAAAGTATTTTTAAATTGAATTTACTGGGTGGCATTTGCTAATAAAATTACAAAGGTGTAAAGTATACAATTCTGTAACACATTATGTGTGTATTGGATTGTGTTCGCCACCCCAAATCTGTCTCCTTCCTTCACCATTTATCCCCCCTCTTCTACCCCCCCACCCCTTTTTCCTGGTGTTACCACCATACTGTTGTCTGTGTCTACGAGTTTTTTCCTTTCCTTTACCTCATCACCCTTTTCACCCAGCCCTCCAGCCCTACTCCCCTCTGACAGCTGTCAGCCCGTTCTCTGTATCTTAGGAGTCTCTTTCTGTTTCATTTGCTCATTTATTTTGTTCATTAGATTCCACATATAAGTGGAATCACATGGTACTTGTCTTTCTGTGACTGGCTTATTTCACTTAGCTTAATGAAGAAAGTATCTTTATTATTCTTATCTGATGGATGAGATAACTGAGGAATAGAGATGTGAGGCAATTTGCCCAGAGCTAGCAAGTGTTAAAATCAAGGTTGGAAGCCAGGTAGTTCAGCCACATGACATGTGCTCTTAACCATTGCAATCGAAATAAAAAATAACCACTTTTAAAAGCCTGTTCTACCTTCAAGATACAGTTCAACTCTCACTTCTGTGTTGCCACCTCTGACCACATCTGGCCATTCATTCATTCAACGAACATTTACTAAATACCTGATATGGTCAAAAGGCTGGTTGGGGATATAAAGTATAAAAGTCAGATCAGTCATAACCCATGCCGTCCGAGAGCTTACAGCCTAGCAGTGGGGGATAAAGTAACCCCAAACACTAGAATAGAAAGCAGAAGGCAGAGAGTTCAGGGGAAAGGGAGGGCGCTTCCAACCCTGGGAAGCAGAGTCAAGTCTGAAGGCAAGGAGAGCATCAAGACGTGCAAATCCTTCTGTCTGACTGGGGCGAAGGGGAGTAAGTGGCTGAGATGGAGAAGGACTTGACAACCTGCTCTGGGTGTGGCCTCTGATGGTAGGGATGAGGCCCGATGAGAAAGTTTTGCTTAGGCCAGCAATAGGGTCAGAGAGCAATTTAATGATAATAGCAAATATTTATAAAGTGCCAGAAAGGATGCTAAGTACTTTGACAAAAACTCACTTAATCCACAAAACAACCCTAAGAGGAAGAAGATACTGATACTTCCTCAATTTTACAGGGATCCAAAACAACAAGCTATATAGGTGGCATAGGTGGGATTAGAACCCAAGCAGTCTGGGTGCAAGGTCTGCATCTTTAACCACCTTATTAAACTAACACACACACACACACACACACACATGCACACGAGAAACTGGAATTATATTCTGGAAGGCGGGCCCCTTGTAGTACAGGCTTCCCCCACTCGGTGCATGTTCTAGGAATCCATCTGTATCAGAGGATCAGCTGGCGTTGTTGTGAGAGGCTGTGTTCGACTTCAGAGATTTAAAGACTCTCTCACGCCTTTGCCCATTTCATGACTGGTGATTTATGAGCCCACCAGTCCACACCAAGCAGAGCGCTCAGCAGTTTTTGACCTGAAACAATGTGACCCCATGCCCCACCCTCCCTAATCACCTGATCTCACTCCCAAGCGACTTTTTTTTTATTTCCCTGGATGAAAAAAGTCCTTAAAGGGAAATGTTTTGCTGATGTGGAAGAGGTGAAACAAAAAACAGCAGAAGCACTAAAAGGCATCAAAATCAACGAATTCAAACACTGTTCTGAGCAGTGGGAAAACCATCTTGGTGGGTGTGTTGCATCAAATGGAGAGTGCTTTAAAGGTGACTGAAGTTTAAACAAGTACAAATAAATACACAATTTTTTATAAACAAATTCTGCTTGTTTGGGTCCCCCCTCATATATATACAATGGGATCTTACGCAGCCATGAAAAAGGACAAAATCCTACCATTTGCGATAGCATGGATGGACCTAGAGGGTATTTTCCTAAGTGAAAGTCAGAGAAAGACAGAGACCATACGATTTCACTTATTTGTGAAACTTAAAGAATAATACAAATGAACAAACACAACAGAAACAGACTCAGACATGGAGAACAGACTGATGGTTGTCTGGATGTTCAACCCCAGGCAGGAGGGCTGAAGGGTGAGAAAGGTGAAGGGACTGAGAAGGACACACTGGCAGTTACGCGACAGTCACCCAGCAGTGCAGGGAATACAGCCAGTAACACCGTGACAACGGTGTATGATGCAGTCCAGGAAACATCAGAGGGGCACTTGGTGAAGTGTGTGATTGTCTAGCCACTATGCTGTACACTTGAAATTAATATGAAATCATATTAAATATAAACTGTAATTGAAAAAAAACAAATGAAAAATGTTAAAAAATCCAAATAAAAGTTTAGTACCATCCTCCCCCCAAATCAATAAACTCTCTTTTGTTAGAGAAATGCCTCTGGGGCTACCACGTGGGGTAGGTTGGGAGGAGAGACACGTAAGTGGCAGGGATGCTGGTTAGGGGCTGTCTCAACACTCCCAGCACCGTCCCAAACTTCCGCAGCATGTCGTCCAAGCTCTGTTTTGTTCTTTATTCTACTGTTACCTTTCTGTAGGTTTAGTAGTGTTCTCTTCTCAAGGGAATGGGAAAAAACATGTGGCTTCTATAGCCCCTGCAACATAGAAACACACATGCACACATATATCATATAAAAGGGTTTGAATTGATACTCTCTAATAGTCTGTCATTCTCTGATGCCATAGGGAATGGATCTTGATAATAATTACAGTAATAAACTGCAGTGTAGGGCACTCCACAGGGTTACCCTTTCCTACAGAGAAGGATTCTAGTTCTGACCTTTAGGACAAACTTCTGAGGTGGATGGAGCAAGCATTACTTTTACGAGTACAAAACAGATGAGGTGAGATTAAGTGACCAGCCCAAAGTCACAGAATGCCTAGGTGTTGGAATCTGGACTCCAGCCTAGGTGTTTCATTCCCAGCCTGGTGCTCTTTTCAAAGGGAAGGAAGTTCTGTGATTCCCTATGACATCACTCTCCTGAAAGCACAACCTCACCTTCACGTTGAACTTTGCTTCTGAGAAACTTAGTGTTTCAGAAATTGCATTCATCTTTTCAGCATCAAAAGGGGCAGACAGGCAGGACAAAGCCTGCGTGCAAGGTGGATAAACCCCAGCACCAGGTATGGGCGCCCCAGAGCTGAGTGGTGAGGAGCGGGGCCGCAGACACTGGTGGGCGCCCTCCCTGCGCCCCCTGAGGTTGCAGCTTCCCGCTTCTTCCATTTGAAGGTCAGGTTAGCTTTGCTGCCCTTGCATTCATCCGTAAATACTTTGATGTGGAGGGACGTGGGTATAAGTCACACTCTGTGACTCGCTTCCACTTCAAAGAAATAATTATGAATGAACTCACCCCAGGTATGTCCAAACACTGGAAATCACTGACCATTCCCTGCTAACGGTTGCAAGAAACCCTCCTGGATGTGATCATGTGAACTGCTGTTTGTAGACATGTCCAGCACAGTCCCGGGCACACGCTAGTCTTTCAATAACCAGTCATTTCTGAGCACTGCTTGGACCAGGCTGTGTCCTAGGTGCTAAGAATACAGTAGCTAATGAAAGAGGTGAGGCTCCTGTCCTTGAGGAGCCTAGTTGGGGGAGACAGAGAATGAACCAGGAAATGAGCAAGAAGGTGTATCAGGTCCTGAAAAGTTCAATGAAGAAAACAAAACCGGCAGAAAGTGACTGTGAATGCCTTTAGATACAGAAGTCAGGGCAGGTCTCAGTGACTGGATGACTTTCTTCAAAGGGTCAGCCCCCCAACGGCTGCAGGAACGCTGCGTGGGCAGCAGCGCACACAGGCTCAGCCTGTGGGGGCCGAAAGAAGGCAGTGTGGCTGGCATGCGAACAAGAGGAAGAGGGTGAAGACATAGTTCCAGAAAGGCGGTGGTGGCCAGATCCGGGCAGGTCTTCGTCGGCGGTGGAAAGGAGTGTGCGTTACAGTCACACGCAACTGGAAGTCAGCGGGGGCTGGTTAAGGCACAAGGGCCTTATCTGACTTACACAGCCCTACCACGGAGGTATTGTGGGTTCAGGTCCAGACCACCACAATAAAACGATTATTGCAATAAAGCAAGTCATAATCTTTGTGCTGGTGCAGCGTCTTACCTTCAGTTTGTAAAAAAAAAATTAAAAAATAAAACGCAAATCTGCGAAGTGCAATAAAGCAAGGTATGCTGGTATCAATAAAAGCTGACACTAGGTTCTAAGTGCAGAGTGGAGTTGCGGGGGACACGTCTAGGTCAGCTCGGGCTGCTGCAAGCAAATACCATAAACTGGGTGGGCCTAAACAACAGACATGCATTTCTCACACTGCTGGAGGCTGGGAAGTCTAAGATCAAGGTGATATCAGAGGCAGTTCTCGCTAAGGACCCTCTTGCTGGCTTGCAGATGGCCACCTCCTCACTGTGTCCTCATGAGACAGACAGAAAGAAAGAGAGCTATGGCTTCTTTTCCTGCCCTCACCCAGTCATGAGGCTCCACCCTCATGATCTCAAAGGCCCCACCTCATACCATCACCCTGGGGCTAGGGTTTCAACATATGACTTTGGGGGAGACACAGATATTCGGTGCATAACAAGGCAGGTAGAAATGGAGGAGCTGCCGCAGAGGTCCAGGTGAGGCGCGGTGGGGCTGGGCCAGGATGGGCCTACGTGGGCGGAGAGACGCGGGCAGACTCGGGTGGTCCTCTGGAATTGGAGCCCACAGGGCAGACCTGGAACAAATCTTTCCACACAGGTTTGCCTTTCTTTGTTTCCTGCCTTCCTCCCTTGCTAGCTCCTTCATCTCATTTGTCGAACTTTGGCATAAGGTATTTCTTAAGTAATTTGCATCTTTAATTGTGCAGGTGAAAATTATGCAGATGAGAATCGGTTCAACGAAACTCCATTGGGAAGAGAATTGTCGTGTGGGAAATACACAACCATCTCTTATCAGATGCTTTTCTTCCACTTGTTTCCATTCAATTCAACAATGAGCCGTGATTGGCAGTGATGAGCCCGGCATTATCTTTGCTGCTGGAAGTTCGGATGAACAAGCCCTCAGTGGTCTCACAGCTCAGTAATAGAGAAAGATGAGCAAGGAAACACAATACAATAGAGAGACACCTGAAACACAAGAAATACGTAAGCTAGACAACACCAACGCAGGACAGCGGGAGGGTGTGACCTTGAGAGAGAGGAAGGCTTCCCAGAGCAGGTGCCTCCTGGCCTGAGTGTCAGACAGGACGGTTCCCTGGCTGACAAGGAGGGTGTGGTGGGTGGGGGGGAGAACACAGGCAAAGACGTGGAGTAAGGAAACGGTAGGGCTGATTTAAGGAACTGCAGGCCACTCAGCAGCACCGAGGCAAATGCAACAGAGGGAGATGGGGCTGTGAATGAAAGCAGGACCCGGGTCGTAAAGGGCCTCATTTATGATTATTAACCAGCTTGCACTGTATTCTGTAAGTGGGTGGGAATCGGAGAAGTATTTTCCACCAGGAGAGGCCCTCCGATTCATTCAACCCTCCGCATTTGCCCAGGGTACCTTTACAACACACACAGACACACGCTAGTTTTGAGAATATGTGCAAAGGTGTGTGAATGAGAGACTTTGAAAACATGTGGTTCCAAGCAAATTATATAATTTGGAAAGGACAGAGAATGAGGAGAGGGAAAATTCCAGTGGCCCAAGCCGAGATTCTCGGCCCCTTTCCAGCCACTGGGGAAAGTCCGCCGCGGGCAGGGCAGTCTGCTCCGTCCGCCGGCGTCTGCGGCAAGCCCCGCTCCTGCACAGAACGGAGCGATTCATGCAGAATGTAATGATAAGAGGCGCCCAATTTCCAGGGGCTCACATCCAATTACAGTTGCAGTAAGAAGGTGACAGGAGCCTGGAGGCCCGGTTGTGCCAAGGTACACATTTCCAGTGGGCACGCCATTAAGGCATCTAGTAAAAAATCCTAATTGTGCTCAGAGGACTTTCCTAGAGCTTGGCAGCGCGGCCCCGGGTGTGGAATGTGGGGCTCCCGGCCCTGGCCCAGAGGTGCCTCGCGCAGCCGCAGCAGCAACAGCAGCAGCAGCAGCGTCGCAGAGGCTCTCGGGCGGGCGGGAGGTGGTGTGAAAGTCTGCAGCAATGCATGGAAACAAAACTAAATAGAATCCCACTAAACTTCTTCAGATGCCGCAGAAAGCTTGGGAAAGGAGTTGTTGCAAACCGACGGTGTGAGAGGATGGCATTGCTCTGTGGCGTTCCCGCTGCGCAGAGGGAGCTGGGAACGTCAAGGTTTCGACATGGAAAAGTCCCCGTCGGGGCTTCCAAGTGTTGTTGGCTTTTTGGCTTGCTTGTAGGAACAGTGGGGGTGCAATCCCAGTCTTTGTAGTGAATAAATAAATAAGGTAAATAAATAAAACGCGGCTCAGTGCACGGCTAGGAAATAAAGTGGGAATTGTTATATTATTTGGAATGAAAATGCTCAGACATTGTCTATCGCCAGCTGTGAGAAAAATCGCATGAATCTGCCCTGCCTAATGTGGTAGCAGCTAACTAACTACATGGCTGTTTGGACTTCAACTTGCCTTGGCCACATATCGAGTGTTCAGTAGCCATATGTGGCTATCGACTACCTCTGGCACAGTGCAGGTAGAGAACACTTCCATTGTGGCAAAAATGTCTAACCGGCCAGTGCTGTTTCAGACGTCAGCTCCGTGGTGCTTTCTCCTCAGACCGTAGACTGTGCTGGCTGCTTCATATGCGGTTGTGATGAGAGAAACAATGACAGTAATAAAAGCAACAATGGCCCCGGTTGCTGAGCTCTCTCTCTGCCAGGCATTATGCTGATGTCTTTCCAGAGCTGGCTGGTGAATTCATTGAGAAGTTGATTTTCTTTTTCTCATTGCTTTTTCCCTCCCCCCACCCCCACTCCAAGAAAGAAGTGGTTACTGGTTCTTGTGTGGCAGAGGTTGGTTTGCAGAGCCACAGGCTGAAGCTGACTGGAGACAGCGTATCTGCTTATCTTTTGCAAAACGGCTGAGCTGTGCTGGGTCTCGGGGACGGGCAGAGGAGGGAACGGAGAAAAAGGAAGACGAGAGGGAGAATGGGGCGAGTCCCCCAGACTGAAAAGCTGACAACGGTCAGAAAGTCCTTTGGGCAGTGAAAAGGAAACCCCCTTCTCTGGCAGCTGGGCAGTTGGTAGGACTCCCAGAGGGGAAAGGTGGTCTGTGTCCCTGGGGAGGCTGGATGCAGGCCCTAGGTTCCCAGCCCTCGCAGAAGTTTCTGTGCCCCAAGCGTGACACAGTTCTGGAATCACTGAATTCTGAGGGACCACCAGCTGGGCCACCACTAGTCCCTTAGGTGTATTTATGTTAATTAGAAAAAGGCACCTCTACCTCCTATAAAACAGTTTGTTGTTAAGCTAATACGTTCCTGATATGGGACAAATTGTGTCCCACCATCAAGTTCATATGCTGAAGCCCTGACCCCTCACACCTCAAAATGAGGCTGTATTTGGAGTTAGATCTGTAAAGAGGTCATGAAGTTAAAACGAGGCCACGGAGGGGGACTTAATCTGATCTGACTGGGGTCCTTATGAGAACAGGAACTCTGGACACGCCAAGAGGCCACAGGAGCCCACATGTAAGAAAGACCATTCGAAGCAGCAACAAGGGGTGGGGGTGCGTTTGCAAGCCAAGGACAGAGACTTTAGAGGAAACCAACCCTGCCAGTGCTTTGATCTTGAATGTCCGGCCTCCAGAAGTGGGAGAAATAATTTTGTTGTGTGAGCCACCCGGTCTGTGGCACTTTGTTACGGCGGCCCCAGCAAACTAGTACAATGACTGTGCAGCCGGAAACCTCTCCCTGATTAGTCCTGCCAGAGCCTTTTCTGGGCAGCAGCCTGACTGCGGGCCCAGACATCAGGAGCCTCTCCTGTTCACATACACGCTGGGGCTGCTGGGAGGTGACCAGACCCTGTCGGGTTTACAGGGGAGGACATGTGGGAATGGGGCCTCCAGGGGCTGGAGGGGGTGGAGAAGAAATGGCTGGAGTGAGCTGCATGTGTGCACAGCTGTGCCATACCTCACTGCTCTAGAACTTAGCTGAGAGGCCTGGAATCTCCACGTCTACCTACACTCTCCCATAAACCTCAGTCTGCCTCTCTGGTGTGAATGGCGCCCCTGCAGAGGAGACACAGGTGCAGAGCCTGACCTGCATGCGGACTTGGACGGCAAGGGAGTCGGCAGCAGCAGTGAGGTGCTGGAGGCCAGCCAGTGTGGTTCCATATTCTAGAGAGACCACAGGCCACAGGGTATCCCGCCAACCCAGTGGAAGGTGCGACTGCAGGCAAGTATAATTTCATGCAACAAAAACAGGTTCCATGACTCTTCTTGCATACTCAACTTTGTGAAATAAAATCATGCTTTCCGTGATTTTTTTTAAAACATGTTAGTTTTATTATGTAGTACACCACAATGTGTAGTTTATTATCTGGGTAGTGATATTTAGATAAATACACAGTTGGAAAAGGCTGCATTGAGATGGTGCTACAGCAGAAAGATCGCTTCGGTCTTCCTTGCTCATGCTTCTTTTGTCAAACTTGTATATGTGTTTGAAGTAAACCCTCTGGCTTTCCCCAGGACCCTGAGTGCCAATGAATACATGATATTTTAGTTTCTCCACACACGCACAAAAAAAAGTCCGTCCGTGTTTTCTGTATGACTCAGAAGCAGGGTGCCAGCAGGACGCTTGCTGGTGGCTGCTCAAACAGTAGCTGGGGAGGGTTGGCGGAGTGATTTGGAGAGGTGGGCGGGGAGCACTTTCTGGAAGGGCTGAAGCTGTGGGAAGGGTCTCATGGTAAGAACTGTGGCCGCTTCTGCCAGAAGTCCAGTAGGCAAGGAGTCCGAGGAAAAAGTACCCCAACCCCATTTGCCCACCCTCTGATCTCTGTCATGAGGGGCCTCGAGCGGAGCCCAACCAGAAGCCCAGAGCAGGGTGAGAAGAATGGATGGTGGAACCGAGAGAGTGAACAGGAGAATCAGTGCACCTGCTAAACACGAGCCATTCCGTCTAGACCCCAGTAACCCTCCAGGCAGCTCCGATTATTAACCCTGTTTTATAAATACAGAAGCTGAGGCTTGGGGACGAGTTGAAGTGATTTGTCCAGTTATAGCCCCTGTGCCTAGAAAAGTACCTGGCAAGCTGTAGGTGCTCACTATGTGTTTGTTGAACGAATAAATGAGCAAACTCCTCCAAGATCACATGGGGACCGTGTGGGAATGCAAAATCTGAACCCAGACTGTCTGAGGGCAAAGCTCACAGACCTAAGGACCACGTCAAGCTTTTTAAACCAAGGTTGGCATATCTCGGTAGGGCTGCTAAAAGTTTGCCGGGACAGTTCTAAAATGGTGTGCATTTACATCCATGATACCTTTCAAAAGTTAATACTAGCATATCCTGGATCATCTAGAGGATCAGCTAATCCCCTGAAAAGCAGCTGTTGTTTGATCTCAGCACCCACGTCTGCATTGGCCTTCACTGTCCTGTTGGCACAAAGTCGTGTCACTGTAATTACCTTGTGCTGATGAGAAAGGAATGGGTGTAATTAATTTCTAAGTGATTCACAAGTGATACCTGTGAAAGGCAAATGACATCACAGAACACTGTGCAAACAAGAAAAGTCGGTGGCGGGGGGCACACATGAAAGACCCGGCAGAGGGAGGTCAGAGCCATGGTGTCCTTCCTCATGGTCAGGGGCTTAGGGGCATGCAAACACCGTCTCTCACACTAACGTTTTCATGTTGAACTGCAGTGATCATGCACACGTCAGCTGTGGCTTTTCTTAATTCAGGTTGGTTTTGTCGTTGCATAGGAATTTAGCTACAGTTTTATGCTTATATAGTTCCTTCTATTAAAATACATCTAAATGTATTTTAAATCAACCCTTAAATGTTTTTTTTTCCTTTGAAATACACCCAGGCATCAGCCAAGGGTAGGAAGTGCTCCTGCTGCAGGCTACAAATTATGGTGTGAGCTGCTCTCAGCGGGAACCGAACAGAGGCAGCCAGACCCCACCAGGGCTGTCTGAGAAAAGGGGAAATCTTGATCCCCACCCCAAAGATGGGAATAGTTATTGCTTATTGAGCACCTATTAGTCACTGTATTGAGTTTTTAAACACGTGCTATGAACTGAATGGGACCCCCCAAAAATTATATGTTGAAACCCTAACCCCAAATGTGGTTATATTTGGAGATGGGGCCTTTAGACAAGGTAATTCAGTTTCAGCAAGGTCATGAGCACGGGGCCCTTGTGGTGGGAGCAGTGTCCTTGTAAGAAGAGACCCCCCCAGAGCTCGCTCTCTCTCTCTCTGCTAGCCACATGAGGACACAGCAAGAAGGTGGCCATCTGCAAACCAGACAGAGGACCTTCACCAAGAACTGAGTAAGTGGCTGCTCAAAACACACAGCACCTGCATCTTGGACTGCCCAGCCTCCAGAACTGTGAGAAATGCATGTTATTTAAGTCACCCAGTTTATGGTAGTATTTTTTATAGTAGCCTGAGCAGACTAAAACAACGTGTATTATCTCAGATCCTCTTAAGGGCTTTGCAAGGTAAATATTATTTCCCCATTTCATAGATGAGGAAGCTGAAGCTCAGGGGGGTGTGTAACTTGTCCAAACTAGAAAGAGAATGAGAATTCATTGATTTAAAGGTATGGCAATAAAGGCTTCTGGGTGTTTAAAATATTCTCTACCTTCTAAGTCCTTTTTAATAGGTAACAAAAGATACTCCTACCATCTCTGGTGAGTGTCATGCTGCTGATCCTGACAGAAGCACTTCCCAGTCCCACATGGATACGGTCTGAAAATTCCCTCACCTTTGATCTGTGCACCACTGGTTCTGTGGGTGTTAACCAGGGTGCAGCTGGCAGTCCAGCTCCAATTGTTGTACATTTGAGCATCTTTGAGCTTAACCTCTCTGCCCATTGAAAAGCATCCCTTCTATAGTCCCATGGCTAACACTTAGAGGACGGAGGACTATGGAAGCTCAGCCTCACGTTGCATGAACCTGGGCTGCCCTCACTAACCGTAACACCCTGTAATGAGGCTCCAAACACCAGCGGCATTTGGGCTGATAGACAGGCTTACGGGTCAGTCTTGCAGACAAAAGCAATCAATGACGCAATCCCTCATGGATGCACAGAGCTTCAGAGTCCAGAAAGAGAATTCACATACGTGAATCATAGAGACTTTGCATCAGGGTGTTATTCTTGACTTAATAATAGTACAACTGAGTCTCAAAAAAGCGAGATGATTTGCTGAAAGTTTGAGCCCAAATCTTTGGACTGACTCAGTCTAGTGCCCATTTTTCCTATTCTATTGGTTCCCCCAATCTGTGGAGTGTGGACACCTCAGAGGTCATTGTGTGCTTACAAAGGAAGCTTTACCACCATGAGCTTGAATTCCACAAGGCCAAGGGCTCTCCAAGTGGTGAGGAGACCAGGCGCTGGACCCAGACTGCTGGATTCAAATCACAGTTCCCCAACCAGCTAGCTGTGTGACTTGGGGCAAGTACCTTAACCTCTCTGTGCCCTAGTTTCCTCATTAAAATTTTTTATATTACGATGTAATAATTTATAATAATAGTAATAGCATCTACAGTATAGTTCTTTAGGAATAAATTAATGATACACATAAAACCTTTAACATAATGCTTAACACAATGACTGCATAAAAAATACTCAAATATACTAACTATAATTATAATTCTTTACCACTGAATTCTTTGGCGTCTAGATTTTTGGCTGCTACATAGTGCATCCTTCAAATATTTTTAGATGAATTAAATAAATATTTTAGCAGAGGATTCTAAAAATAATATTGTGGAGAGGGAATCCTTAAAACATTTTTACTTTCAGAAGCCCAAAGAAAATATCTTCCTGTGGCAACGATATCTAATCTTGAATTGACAACATTTCTGGATGACTTCAAATACCCAGAAGCAAGTCAAGTTCAAATTGCCTTGACTTTTAAATACTAATTTCACACCTGTGGCTAGCCCAGCTGGACGGCACGGCACACCGTTGGCACTCACTCAATATTCATTGCTGTGACGAATGCATCGTTCTGTGCCTGTTTCAGGCCGGAACAAAGGAGAGGAGTGGATCACTGTCTGGAAAAACATTTCTGCAGAGACTTGACCAAAGGCCCTGGGAGGGCTGGTATCGACATGACCGATACTGCTTGAATGTTTCTTGCGGAGCATCAGTCCTTATATGCACGAGTAGAGGTAATCTCCCGCATGAGCATGGAATTTCAACAGGCCTTTTGTTTCCGTTTCCTAGAGCCAGGACCTTCACTTACTTTGCTGCAGTAATTCGAGAAATAGAGGCAGTTTTTCACCCAGGCGAGCGGCAGGAACGGGGCATGCAGTATATCTGCACAGCACTGTACGTCAGTATACCCCTCAAAACTCGTAGTCTGCAGCTTCCGTGATTCAGAAAGAGACTTTTACAGCCGGTGATTGCAGGTGCGATGGCCAGCCGGGCAGCTGAGAGCATGACAAACTCGTCTCATGTCAAGAAATACGGCAGCTCGGGGGCGGGGAGGGTTGTTCTGTGGAATGCTGTTTCTCTCTTTGCAATCAACTTTGCTTCTCTTTTCTTATTAGACATTCCTAACTTTTATACGTTTACTTAGACAATTACATTCTCAGAGCAATGGGGGTTCCTCCTTCCAGGATGGATTTGACCTTCCTGCCCTCCGCCACTGGGAATTTTCCCTGAGACAGGTTTTCGAAAAAGCACTCAGGGGCTTTTCAAGGCACGAGGACTGTTCACGAGGCACAGTTGTTTTTCTTCGACTGCAAATTCATCTCCACTGAGCCAGGAACGAAATCAAGGCCACAGAAGCTTAAACATTCAGACAGGAAGTTCTGCCCTTTGACCAGGGAAATCAAGAAGAAGGTGAGGAGGAAAGCCGTAAAGAAAAATACTAAGAGGAGGTCTGATACCTGCACCTCTCATATACTGTCCACGTTTTCCCAACGCACTTTTTAAAGACTAATGATGAACACCCTTGGGCCATGCACATCCCAGTCCCCAGTCAGGCAGGGTTTTTGTCATCAGATCCCTTCCATGCAGGTACAGCTAAGGCAGGTAGTTCCAAGAGAGGAAGGGGAAAGAACCTTGGAAAACAGCTGGTCCTGTGGCCCTTCCGACAGTGTTCCTTCCACACTTGAGTCGTGCATTTCCCACTTCTTTCTCCCCGTCCACATGTGCACGTCTTCCCCTTCCTTCCTGTCGGCTGCTCTTGCCCGGCGTCTATTTCTGGCTGGCTTCCGCCTGTCTCCTCCCACCGTTCTTGCCGCATCCTTCCTCCTTCTCCTGCTCTGCCCAGGCACCCTCCTTCCTCCCACCCCAATCCATTTATCTTTATTTAAACAACTTATTTGTCCCACTTCTGTCCTCTCTACCATTTATTTTCAGGACTTTGAAAAACAGCATCTCCTCCCTGCGTGTGGTATCAGAAGCTAGTGACAAACGGTGAGTTTGCAGGTGCAGGTCTTACACACATCTATGGAAATGTTCCACTGACAAACGTCCCCAGATTGTCCATCTGGGGACAAATGAAACCAAATTCACCTCCTTGGTCCTTGTTCCTCTTGCTCCCACTACGACTTTTCTGGTCCTTTTCCTCCTCATCTCTCTGGATGTCCCCAGACTAGATCCCTCCCTCTCCTCCTTCCCCCAGAGCCTGTTGATACTACTACAGTGCCTGCCTTTTAAATGTCTTTCTTTCTCTCCGTTCCCAGCGCCCTAGTCTGATGCTTCATCATCCCTCACCCGGACTGTTTTCGTACCTCCCAGTCCTGCTCTGGAGCGGGGTCTCTAAAACACTGATGGGATTGCATCCCTTCCCTCGATTACGAAATTTCAGTGGCTCCCGTTTCTAAGGGCAAGTCCACATCCTACAGCCGGGCATGCCAGGCCCTTCGCCATCTGGCTCAAATCTGTTTTTCCAGCTCCAGCTCTCATTGTAGGTGAGGTCTGCAGTCACCATGCATTGAATTAAAAAAATGCTTCATTCTGTGATTGTAGCAGCCGGGGTTCAGAGCCAGGGCTCCTGAGCCAGGTAAATGCCAAGGGAGGGCTGTATTGAGCCATCTGGGTCCTAGCCAGGCCCCTAACACTAACTAGAAGTGTGACCTCTGGCCAGCCCTCGCCTTTTCAGGCCGAGGTCTCCTCATTAATAGCATGATGATTTTAAAATCACCCTCCAGCATGACAGATGACGAACACAACGTGCAGCGTCTCTGAGCCAGACTTCCTGGGCTGTGGTCCTTTGCCGAGTTACCCAGGCACGAACTCTGGCCTCTCCGTTCCATCCGTCTGACGCCATCACCTCATTCGGGGATGAGATCAGACTCTGGGAGAACTGACTCATCCTTCCCAGATTCACCCAAGTTAGATGCGTACCAGAAAGCTCCTTTATGAATATGTAGTAGCAAGAAGATCTCCATCTGCCATCCAGAACAACTTTTCCCACCATTAAGGGTATATATGTATGAATATATTACCTAGATTTTTTCCCCTTAGTAAGTTAAATTAGTTATCAAGAACTTGTTTGGACACATGCATTCAGAGCAAGAAGGGCTTGTGATCCAGAAGCCCGTGTTTCCAGGCTGTGGTATGGTCTGATGAGTTTCTTTCTTCCATGTGCCTGTTAGGAGGGTTTGAATGCCAGCAGTAGAAGCCGGCCCTAATCTCATGAAGGTGTTCCCTGACCTTCGCACCTGAAGTGGCCTCCCCAGCTGGTCTCTGCCACACCACCCTACTTATTACATAGCACTTAACTGGGGCATAATTGTTTTTTAATTTGTTTGTCATTCCATGAGGGCAGGGGCACAGTCGTCCAGGTCGGCAGCTCTGTCTCTAGGACCTGGGACAGTGGCCTGCCCACGCAGCATGCTCAGACACACGTTTGGGGTGAACCTGGGACAGTGGCCTGCCCACACAGCATGCTCAGACACACGTTTGGGGTGAACCTAGGACAGTGGCCTGCCCACGCAGCATGCTCAGAAACACGTTCGGGGGGAGTAAGTGAATGGTAAGGAGGAGCTGGAAAACTAAGCCTTAGGAATGACTGGAGATAGGGATGAACGGTGGCAGGAATTTCTGGCCTTCTGTGCAGGCATTGACATGGCATGATGTGATTCCAGTGGCTTTTGTCCCTCTGTGTTTCTGCTGCAGGTTCACATGCCCCGGACAGAGAATTTAACTGGCCCAAAAGAGGATCACGCGCCCGCCCTGGGGGCCGTGATGTCGGTGTCTTGGAACTGGTTGCAGAGCAGAGGCTCACACACACAGCAGGGATGGCATATCTTCACAGACATGGCCACCAGGCACACATCCACCGCACTCCACCACGGTGATCGTGACTCTGAGAGACTAGTCGCTTGGACAGAGCAATTCCGTTCCCTAGCAATATCGCTGTAAAGGCTTGTTTGCTGTTTACCACTTTGCTTGTCTCCATGGGTTCTGCTGATGTGGGTCTCGCCCACTCAGAATTGTCACCTGCCCAAAGGAGGCAGACTCTCATTCTGCAGACATGATCTCTATGCTCTCTGCCTAGCATATCCCAGGACATCTTTCTGTACATTTGTTTCTGATTTTCTAGCTCATGAATAAAACATACATCTACTTTAAATTTTAAAAAAATGTGTGTGCTTTCACTTAACCTAAATTCCTTGTTTTCTGTCAACCCAGTTTTGGATGACTTTGTTGTGGCTAACGCTGTTGGTTGTCCACCCAAAAGCAACTCAGGGCTGCCATTCACCCTGCCTCAGGGATGAATCATAATGGAAGCCTCTTTCTCCTTTGCCTTTGATTGGACTAGAGCTGACATGTAACCCACAGCTGAGCTGTGAGAAATAATGCAAAGTCTGCTGGGGACTTCTGGAAAAGATTTTCCTCCCTGATGAGAGAGTTGCATGGAGAGAAGGGTTTTTTGTTCTTTTTCCTCCCTTCTTCCTTCCTTCTTAATGGGGATGCTATTCCTGCAGGGATGTGATACCTGGAGCAGTGGCAACCATCTTGCACATATGAGGAGTTCAATGTAAAGACAATTTGCAGAAGATGGTTGAGGGGAAAATGCAAAGGCCTGAGTCCTTGAACAAAATCAATCTTGGATTTCCAAAGTAAATAATGGGCAGTTAAGCTACTTAAGGCATATGAGTAATTAAGGTATGCCTTAAGTTACTTTGTTGTAGCTTGCAGTCAAAAGTGTCCCTGCCCAATAGACCTGTGGCAAACAACTTCTTCTTGATCTAAGCTCTTACTCCTCAGCTTTATCCCACCAGAAACACTTCTGCTCCCTAGTAATAGGGGTTCTACTGAGCACCAGTGTAAGAGCAAGTCTGAGGAACAGCCTAAAAATTCACTGAGTTCCATTACAAACACTCTCGATTACTTACATCTACTTCTTACAAAGTGACCACAATGACCATCTACTTGAATGATACTATGACTCTTCATGCAGCTCTCTCATGCATAAATATAGATTATCTAAATTTTTTTTATTCAGTTGCACATGACAATTTAATAGATTCTACTCTGGTGTGATTTCAGAGTTTCTATTCAGAAAGGATTTAAAAGTGGCAATTAGATGGGAAGCAGGCGTGGCATCTTGGAGCCGTATTTCTATTGCACTGTGAAGATTAAGAGGCCTGTAACTGTCCCTATCATGAACGGGAGGGGTGGGGACAGCCTTACCAGCCCCATCTGCTCCTTGTCACTGCTATCGCTTCTGCCCTCAAAAGCAACTGCCGAAGGATTTTAACTTCCCACCTGGAAGCCAGGGTATCCACTGGAAGGTTTTCCAGCACAGGTCTCCAAGACTGGATACCTGATGGAATAAGACAACTTTACACCTATGCTGTCATTGATACTGTCGAAGTCACTTTCCTATAGGGGTTATCACTAATGTTTCACATAAAAAAAAAAAGCAGGCTCAGGGGGTGTAAGTGCCGGCTCAAAACACACAGCTGACCCACAGAACCGGGTCTACAACCTTGGCCTCCTGATCATCGCTCTTCCCACTGCCTCAGCTCAGGGGTGGGGTCTTTTACCTAAAGCAGTGTGGCTCCAAAGGAAGGCTCCTGGTCCATGAGAAGGAGCCTCGAGAGCACACCTTTTCCTACCAGAGGAGAACAGAAAACCAGCATTTGGGGGAAAATAAGGTGTTGTCCAATCACTCAATGGATCTGGAAGGTGGCTGCCCACTAAATAAGCAGCTCCATGTTATCACCATATATTTCTCCAGAATATTAACTGCCTTCTGTGCCACAGTTGCCTAAATGACACTGTCCAGTCTTCACTGGAACAAGCGCACCAGGAGGGACTTTAGGTCTTTGAGCAGGAGGGGAAGGAGTGGGCATGCCCCACAGGTCTCCCTGCACCCGCCTTTGGGAGGACCATGCTGCCAATCCCTCTAGAGCAGAGTGACCTGAGAGAAGGGCACTGTGTCCCATAGAAAGGGAGGAGGGTCTTCAGGAGCAGACTGGCCGACCACGTGAGCAGAGGACTTCCGGTCAAAGTTAGCCCTGGGTTTTCCAAGACCAAAGGGAAAGCAAGCTCCAGAACAGACGTGGAAAGTTAGAACAGGGCCAGAATGCGGGTGAACTGGAAATAAAGCAAAAGGAAAACTTATGTTGACAGACTGACTGACTGAAAAGGTTTATACATAAATGTGAAGAGGAGATTCTGACTTAGCTCAGGACCAGGGTAGTGAGGTAATCAGCAAAGTGAGACATAGTGGCTTGGCAACCATGCCAAGAATGTGGGCTAGAGGGCCTAGAGGGGCCTGGGTTATTCCAGGTTGCCATGGTTTTTAGCCAAATGTAACAGTGCCAGGCAGGGAGGGCAGGCGGCCTTATGCCTCAAGGATGTCCATGTATACTCTGAGGTTCGGGACAAAGGAGTCTTGTTCATTCCCTTACAATATTGGCCAAGGAATAGAGTGAGCAGTAGAATGTAACCTTTAAAGGCATAAAATCTGGAATCAGACAAGACAGGAGTTCAAACCCTGGGCCCACCATTTACTTGCTGTGGGGTTTTGACAAAATGACCACAGATGTTCTAGCCTTTTAGTTCCATTGCTGAGGACTCAGTCCCAGTCCACTGGCCCTCTTTGCTTCCCTTCTGTCCTGCCCAGCCTGGATTCCATTAATTATCAGCTTGAACTTGGGTGCTCTGTTCCTCCAAAACTTTCTCTTCCAACCTCTGTCCTCCAAACCACCAACCTTTGCTCAACTGATTACCCTCCCTCACCCTACACTGGGTCACTGAGCGCCACTGAGCCAACCGATGCCTCAGCCAACGCCCAGCTTCACTGAGCTCTGACTACATTAAGGTTAGGACCTTGAAGTGCTTCCTCCCCGCCCTCCAACTTGCCCACTTCTACACCCACCGTATTTCCGCCCCCCACCCCTATCTCAGAGTCCTTGCTCCTTTTCTTGGGGCCCCATCTGTCTCCTCTAGGAGTCTGTCCTTTCAGTAATCCTTTTTGTCTCCTACGTATTAAACGGTTCCCTCTCTCCCGAGTCCTGCACAGCCCGTACACATAGCCACATCTGCCCCATCCTTGAAGCAGAGTTCCCCGGAACTCCGGTGGAAGTGCCTACAAAATGATAACATTCAGGGTTCTGAGGAAGGAAGGGGAGAAATCAGTGAGATAAAGCAAACAGGCTGCAGGAAGGTGCATTTCTTCGAGCTCAGGGTTTTGGCAACAAAAAGCCAATGGGAACGAAATCTGAGGAACAAAGGGTCTGCACGAACAGGATGCCCTTTTCACATCATCGACTAAATTTGTTGTAATGCCCTTCTCGTGCGTGGGGCCATGGAGCCGACAGGCCTCGGTTCACTCGCCTCTCCGTTCAGTCCAGTGAGACAGGCATGGGGAGACTGAGGAAGAGGTGGCCGAGGGGGTCAGGGACAGACATGGTGAAACCACGGGCAGAGTGAACAATTATAAAAGCACGGATTTTCTGAAAGGAACGCTGCCACCATGTAACCAAAACAGATGCCTCCTTGAACTAGCTCTGGCGGTGAGTCTAGGAGGCTTATGCCCCACCCCTCCCCCCAGCCATTTACCAGATGGGGGACCTAGAGCCTTCCTGGTCCTCTGTTTTCCTCATCTTCATAATCCTGCTACCCAGGAATCAGACGAGAAAGCACTCGGGGGAGTGCTTTGGGAATTATGAAATGTTGTGCCAACGTAAGCCAACACCACTGACACAGGTGAACACCGGTCCAGGAGGGGATGGTGTGAGTAGAGACAGTGCCAAGGGGAAGTGAAACTCTCAAGGTTGCGGGGGGTGGGAGGTGGGGAGGAACAGTTTTTGAAGGCTCACCAGGGAACTGCTATCTCCACCAATAAAATACACCCAGATAGTTGAGGGTCAGCCCCAGCAGGGTGTTCTCCACAGAGACTCCCTCCTCAGCCACCTCAGAGGACCAGTGTTGATTTTACTTAAAGAAGACTACAGAGTTCTTACAAGACAAAACCCCATCTTGGACAACGGGGAAAGGATCACATCAGTCATTACAAATGGTCCACCCATCTAGAGACGAGGTGGTGGCATGAGATGATGGAAAGAGCGGGGCTTTGGGTCCTGGCTGACCTGAGTTCGAATGTGCCCCTTGGTGGCCGTGTGGGGCTGCCTCCATAGCTCAGCTGCTCTACGTCTACAAAATGCAAGTGCCAGTGTTCACCTCAAAGGATGCAGTTCGAGAGTAAGGACAATCTCCTCAGCGTCATGGCGAGGGCTCAGCCCAACAGCTTCTGGGATGCTGGGTGGTAAAGAATGAGGCCCCGCTGTGAGCTGATTTCCTTGAACCAATTTCCTTCTGTCTGGAAATGGAAGTCATACGTCTGGAACAATAGTTTTCAACCTGGGGTTGATTTTACACTCCAGAGGATATTTAGCAATGTTTGGAGACACTTTTTATTGTCATATCGGGGGAGAGGGGTATTCCTACCGGAATGTGGTGGGTGAAGTCCATGGATACTGCTAAACATCCTGCAACACAAAGGACAGCTCCTTGGAATTAAGAATTCTTTGGCTGCAAATGTCAGTACTCTAAGGTTGAGGAGCCCTGATCTGTCCCAAAGCTGGGTCTTGGTTGTTCCTTCTACGGTATCTAGGCAATAAATCTGTGGCCCCACTGCACATGCGGAATTGTTCGAGCTCTGAAGCAGCCAGTGGGGGGAGCTTATCATTGGTGATTCAAATGTGTTCGTTTAGGGCTGTGGACCTTTGTCTGAGGCTGGACTCATTCATTTAGAAATTGCTTATACCAATCACAGAGGACACCAAGTTTGGTGGACATGTTAAAATTTCAGAGGAGGAACATCATGTCCTAAGTCACCTTGACAAATAAGAGAAGTCGTTTTCCAAGAGCAGAACGGATTCCTTATTAGGGAAAAAAGAGTGAGGCTTCCAGGTCATGGAGACGACCTGAAGGCCTCTGGGGACCTGAAGGCCTCTGGGGACCCAAAGGTAAGCACGGCCTGTGGTTGAGAGTGTGAGATACAAAGATTGAGACAGAATCCTTCAGGGCCCCTCAGACAGAGCAAGGCCTTTTAAAGCACCACAGTGCGGGCTTTACACTTTATATTTTATCCTCACCCAAGGACACGTTTACTGCTTTTAGAGAGAGGGAAGGGAGGGAGAAAGGGAGGGAGAGCAATATCCCTGTGGGAAACATCGACCGGTTGCCTCTTGCATGTGCCCCGACCTGAGCCTCACAGGCCAGGGTGGGCTTTACACTTTAAAGGAGACATGGAGCCCTGGCCGGTGTGGATTAGTGGGTTTGGCAACATCCTCCAGACTGAAAGGTCGCCAGTTCGATTCCCTGTTGGGGCACATGCCTGGGCTGTGGACCAGGCCCCTGGTTAAGGTATGCTAGAGGCAATCAGTTAATGTTTCTCTCATACATCTGTGTTTCTCTCCCTCTCTTTCTTCCTCCCTTCCCCTCTGTCTAAAAATAAATATATTTTTTTAAAAAGACATGGAGAAATTCATAGAAAAGCCACAACAAAATCTGGAAAATAAAAAGAGTGTTCTGAAAACAGGCTAAAGGAGCTTGGGTTTTTTAACATGGAAAAGAGGGCTGAGTGTGCTTTGAACAAAAAAGATTATCACAAGGAGAAAAATGGCCAGCTGTTTTCCATCTCCATGGAGGAGCAAATTATAGGAAATGGGCTTAGATTGCAGCACAATGGTGGTTATGAATACGAAAGCATTTCCTAATCGGACCCTGGAACAGACTTCAGAGGAAGACAGTTCAATTCCCGTTACTGAAGTTGACTAAAAATAGGTGAAGTCTCAACCTGACCACAGACAGGGTGCTGGGCACGATGACTTGCTGAGCCCCCGGTTGGATGACTCTCTGTGCCTGTGTCCCCACAAGGCACTGCTTCTTCACTGAAGACAGAAAAATTCGGTTGTTTCACTGTAGGGCTTATATATGATAGTTTCCTAAACAACTCATTTTGTGTATTTTCATTGGTTGATTACATTACGAAATTAACTGGTGGTTTTAGAGTCATTTCGACCCAGGAATTTTGTAACATTTGTTTTACTCATGAAGCTTGGACACGAACTTGTAGGTTCCATTATGCTTGCGGGTCATTGAGCCAGCCTTGCACTGACCATGATTGATGTTGAGAGCTCTGTTTTAGGAGTTGCTGGGATCGGTAGTGCTGACACCGATGCACTCTGTAGTGTAACCCGATCCAACCATTCAGGCCACAGTAGGCAAGGTGGGAACATGGTGCCAAGCTTTCCGTTTGCTCCAAGGGGGTGCTCTTCGTAGGTAGAGTGTATTAACGCATTAACGTCGAAGTCAACATCTACGCTTGAATGGGGCAGGTGGGGGGCTGGGAAAGAGCATGTGATCCTGCTGTTTCTCGCATCGCACAGAAATGGTCCCCTCCATCTTCAAGTGAAATCACTAAATCGCCAATAGACAAGGACTCAGTCCATTGAAGCCTCGTGCAGTGCACTGCGGGAGTCCAGGCGGTGTATTCTCGTGGGCACTCCTGTGCATAACCTTTCACTCTCTTATGCTCACACCCTGAGTGGGAGCAGGCATGTAGATTGGCTTTGTCATCCATTGAGTTTTTAGCTTCTCTGCTAAAAAAAAAACCCATCTCTCTGCAAATATTCACATTAGAGGCCAGGAACCAGTAAATCCCTTGTGTTCTTAAAAGTTACAGAAAACTAGTGAGATCGTTGATGTGAATACAAAATGATATGCATTCAACGAGACATAAGCCTTGTCAAGGCAGAGTTCTACACGAGGTCCTATTGACCTGGTTTGGTCCCCGTGGCAGGATTGCTGGCTGTACCCCAACAACCAGCTCTCCTTTCTCCCTTTGATGATATAGCTTCTGAGTTTTAGCCAGAACCATGACTGGTTCACTAGACTACGTTTTCCAGCATCCTGTGTACTTAGGTGAGATAAGGAATAAGTTTTGACTGATGGGGTGTGGGCAAAAGTGAGTTGGGCAGAAACAACGTGTTCTATTTCTGGGCCATGTCTTCCTCTCCCTGGGATGCAGACATGATGGCAGGACCTGAGCAGTCATGTTTAATCATGAGGTAAAAGTCTTCTGTTGAGGATAATGGAGAATCAAGATGGAAGAAACTTGGATTTTCTTTTTTTTTTTTAAGATTATTTATTTATGTTTCTAGAGAGAGAAATGGAGAGAGAAAGAGAGGGAAAGAAATATCAACACGTGGTTGCCCCTCATGCACCCCCCTGGGGACCCGGCCCACAACCCAGGCATGTGCCCTAACTGGGAACTGAACCAGAGACCCCTTTGTTCACAGGCTGGCACCCAATCCACTGAGCCACACCAGCCAGGGTGAAACTTGGATTTTCAATATCATGAAGCCACCACATTAGCCTTGGAACATTTATGCTTTAACTGTTACATGACAAAAAAAATAAACTTCTACTTGTTTAGGCTACTGTAGCTGAGCAAACCAGGGCCTGTCCACGTGTTTCCTTGATGCATGGCCCAATGGTTAGTGTTGAAGGAAATGGGTTTTAACAGTATCCCAACCTCGGGGTGCCTGGGGGTACTCCTGCTCAGAGCCCTGTTCTCCCACAAGACCCAGCACTTCCCTTTCTCCCCACCAGGCTATAAGCCAAAAACGTGCCCCAAAGTTCCCCATATCCTTATCTGTTCTTAAACTGGCTGCACAAACAGGTCTCCCTCCCCTCTGGAATGTTCACTTGTGGGTTTCGGAGTCGCCATCCTCTCGCAGCAGCTCTCTCCCTCGGGGTCTGCGGTACACTGTCCCCAGCCTCCATGTATTGGTTCAGGAAAGCCTGTGCCATGTTACACCAGATTATGGTGGAGTCCAGGGAGGCCCATGTCCCAAGAGAGCAACCTCTCCATGTGCCCTTCAGAAAAGCAGAAGTCTACATTCCTGGTCAGAGTTCAGTTCAGCTCCAAGCACCTCTCACAAATCCGTGCTTGGTTTGGCAGGTCCCTTTATGACTCCATCAGCTGTCTCCTTTTACCCTTTCCTCAGACCACATGGCTGCCTTCCTCACTAGCCCAGGCTGCATGGCATAATCTTAACCCCTGTCCACCATGGCCTCTATCTTACACACCAGACCTCATGGTGGACCACTGCACTACCAACTGCATAGCTGCTTGCTGCTTCCTCTCTCATGGCCAAAAATACCCTGGCTCTTTTCTCAAGGCTGCCTGCTTCTCTCCCAGCCTGCCCTTGTTTTAAATACTGACCCAAACTTCCTGTGTGACCTCATATCCGGCCCCTCTTACCATATGCTACTTTTGCCAGTTCCCCTGCATCTTTTACCTTCTTTTGGCTTCCATCTTTAGTCAAGGCAAGAGTTCTCGGTGACACAGGAACATCACACCTCCCTGCCTCTCATGCAGGTGCTGTATATGCCCTTGCTATGTCATGAGTCACTACACATTTTGAAAGTCACGTATGCCTTTTTCCCTGGGCGGCAGCACAGTTATTAACTTGCCTTTTACTATGCAAAGTACCTGAAGCTGTATCATCCACTCCCCTTCCCCTGATCGTGGGCTGTGTGGAATTTCTTCTATATTCCGGGGACCCTCACTTTGTACCCCATTACACTACTGTACTTTTGACCTTTGTAACAGTAGACAAACTGTTAATCCTAACTCATATCCTAACCATTTGAGCACCAGAACCATAACCTTAGTACTTTAAGCATTTTTTATTTAGTAGAAAATATATTTCTATATTATCTAAGATAGATAGCAAGATGGGTGGATAGACAGATGCACACACACAAACAAACAGTACCGGAGGTTCATTAGCCAGGGACCTAGTGAAGATCACCAAAGCACTGGTCGTGAAGAACTCACCCCTCACCCTGAAGTGGAAAGAAACCTTTCTAAACCACCGCATTAAGAAAAAAATAACCATGCAAAAGGAAAAACAGGATTATTTTCCTATTTTCTATAAATAACCACTTCATAATACTATTGTCACATGGAGAGGTAAAAGAGTATGCAATCAAAACTGTATAGAAAAATAGCATTTTCAGGTTATCTACCCATAGACATAGGCAACAATGTGGTGATTGCCAGAGGGAAAGAGGCTGGGGGAAGGTGGAGGTGGGCAAAGCCAGGGAGAGTGAGGACACAAAGAGACCTTGCTTGGGGCAACGGGCGCACGATGCAGTGTGCAAATGATGTCTTATTGACTTGAAACCTGTATGGTTCTGTGAACTCATGTTACCCCAATAAATTAAATAAAAAGTATATTAAATACAAAAATGTTATCTCGGGTAGTTAATTAATAAGCAAAATATTGTTATTTTAATGGATTTTATGGTGCCTGTGGTACGTGTCAACATTTTGAATTTTGTAAACACTCATTTCATACCTCAGTTTGTACTTGTAATTTTGTTCTCTTTTCCTTAAAAACTTCCCCAGGACTGGGTAGGCCTCAGGACCCACCACACCTGCACCTTCTCCCAGAAGGGAGTTGCTATGCAGTTTGGTGAGAAGACCACCTCTCCGCTGGTGTTTCACATGAAGAGAGACTGACCACATCACATGGCACTGTCTAGGTGACACCACTGATCAGCTCCTCAGAAGCGGGAGTTCAGGCGCTGCTCAGGGTGGAGTGTGTTATAGGAGTTATAGTTAGTGATCCATCTCCAGACTAACCCAGAGGTGATGAGAGTGAGCTGCGTGTTTCCTTTCGATCCCTTGCAGTCCACTTCTAAACATCATGAATGCACTCTGTGACTTCCTGTCTGTCTAAAACTCAAACATCAAGAAAAATATTTATTTTCAATTTTGGTCTTTCTCACCTCAAAACCTCAGCTGGGCACATTCTACTTGCATTGAGCATGGCGACAATGGCCTTTCTTCTGCTGTTGTCTGGGAAAAGCCACGATTCCATTCCCCACACGCTCTTCCTGCTCCTGCCTCAAAAAGAATTCTTATATGGAGTAGACTAGTTCCATTTCTAAACCAAGGCTGAGAAACGGAATAGGCTGACTATCTGGCGATGGTCTTGCTAACCTTACCAAATTCTCTGCTGAAGGGGGTGGAGGAGGAAGCGAGGATAGGTCAAAGGGGGTGACACAATGAAGTCCACTTGTTGAAGATGGTGGCCCTACAATAACCCAGTCCGTAACGCTGAACGTCCCCCGTGCACCCTCAAATAACGTGAGTTCCCCACGTCCAGGCTGGCCACCCCTCCCCAGGCAAGAGCCAGCGTTATTTTTTACCATCAGATCCCATCAGCCTTTTGCTTAAAAGTCTCCAGGGGCTTCTCATAGCAATGAAAATAAAAGCCAAACTGAATTATGGCCTGAAAGTCCTTCCATAATGTGGCAACTGCTTCTGCTTCTGCTCCTACCTACCCTCTGTCCTAGTGACCTCGTCTCCTACAACCCCCATCTCCAGACCTGCATGCTCTACCCTGCCTTCTTCCTCCCTCCCTTCCTTCTTTCCTTCCCTCCTCCCTTCCTCCCTTTCTCCCTTCTTTTTCTCCTGCCTCTCTCCTCCCTTTCCCTTTTTCTCTTCCTATATAACACCTTTATTAAACTATAATTCACATAGCATACAACTCACCTAGGTAAAGAAAGCAATTCAATGGTTTTTAGTATATTCAGACTTGTGCCACCAGCACCACAACCAATTTCATCTACAGATGAAATGTTCTTGTGAAAAGAAAACTGTACCTGTTAGCAGTCACTTCCTGTTTGCCCTGCAGCCCTGGCAACCACTAGTCTATTTTCTGTCTCCATAGACTTGCCTATCCTTGGACACTTTATGTAAACCAAATCACGCAGTATCTGGTCTTTCATGTCCGGTTTATCTCACTTAGTGTGATGTTTCCAAGGTTCTTCCGTGTGGTAGCATGTATCAGGACTTTATTCCTTTTTATAGCTAAATGATATTCTATTATAGGAATATACCACATTTTGTTCATCCATTCAACAATTGTTGGGCATTTTGGCTGTTTCCACTTTTTTGGCTATTATGAATAATGTTACTCTATTTGCATATACATTTTTTGTGTCAACATATGTCTTCAGTTCCTTGGGATGAACACTGAGGATTAGGATTTATGGATTACATGATAACTCTGTGTTTAACATTCTGAGGACCTGACATTCTCTCTTCAAAAGTGGCTATACCATTTCACACTCCCACCAACAACAAACACGTAAAGGTTCCAGTCTCTCCACATCCTCATCAATGTTAGTATCTATTTTTTAAAATCGTAGTCATCTCAGTGGGTGTGAAGTCATAATGGTTTTGATTTTAATTTCCACAGTGACTCACAGTATTGTGCCATCTTCTCTTGTGTTATTGGCCACCTGCATGTCTTCTTTGGAAAGATGTCTGTTTAGGCTAATTTTGTAGTTGGGTTGTCTTTATATTGTTCCACTGTCAGAGTTCTTCATATATTGTAGATACTAGATGCATATCTCTTATTATTTGTAAATATTTTCTGTTATTCTGTGGATTATCTTTTCATTTTCTTGATGGCATCCAATTTATCTACTTTTTCTTTGTTGCTTATAATGTTAGTGTCATATCTAAAACAGGCTTTGCTTCGCTTAAGGTCATTGAAATTGACTGTTATATTTTCTCCTAAGAGTTTTATCATTTTGGCTCTTGCATTTAGGTCTATGATTCCTTTTGAATTAAGTTTTGAATATGGTGGGGGAATGGGTTCCAATTTGATTCTTTTACACGTGGATATCCAGCCGTCCAGTCCCATTGGTTGAAAGGACTGTTTCCCCCACTGAATTGTTTCAGCATCCTGAGGCACATTGCTTTTCACCTCTCAAACAGACAATCAGACTCCTGCCTGAGGGCCTCTGCACCACTAGTTTCCTTGGTCTGGAACCCTCTTTCCTTGATTGTCATTGGCTGTCTCCTTTCTGTGCTGTAGGTCTCAGCTCAGAGGGGCTAACCCTGAACACAGCTTTTAAGGCAGCCCCCATCCTCCACTCACCCAGCTCTTCTCCATCCTTATTTTATTTTCTTCATAGTCCTTAATTGCCTGGACATATTAATTTTTCAATAGCATAGTTATTTAAATCTTTTAAGGGGATAGGTAGATTTTGAAATGAAGATAGTTCGGAATATTGACTTCAGTAGTGGAGGATTTATATAACTGTTGTGTGCGTGTGTGTGTGTTGGGGGTGGGCAGGGCATGACTAAGAGAAGGGCCCGTGAATAAGAGTGAGAGACAAGTGGGTGGGTTTCAGAGTATTCTGGGTGAAACTCAGAATCAAGAAGCTATTTCTGGACACTGGTTTTGGCAACGATTTTTTTTTTTTTGGATTTGACATCAAAAGCACAGGAAAAATAAGCAAAAGTAAACAAGTGGGACTATATCAAACTAAAAAGTTTCTGTATAGCAAAGGAACAATCAATATGAAAAGGCAACCAATGAAATGGGAGAAAATATTTACAAACCCTATAGCCTATGAAAGGTTAATAGCCAAAGTATATAAGGAACTCATACAACTCAATAGTAAAAAAACAAATAAACCACCCTCCAAAAAATTAAAAATGGGCAAAGAACATGAATAGACATTTTTCCATAGAAGACTAACAAATGGCCAACAGATATATAAAAAGATGTTCAATATCACTAATCATCATAAAATGCAATCAAAATCACAATAAAATATCACCTCACAACTGTTAGGATAGCTATGACCAAAAAGCAAAACAATAAAATAAGTATTGGTGAGGATGTCAAGAAAAGGGAACCCTGTCCACTGTGCAAATGTGAATTGGTGCAGCCGTTATGGAAAACAGCATGGGAATTACCCAGAAAAAAAAATACCCTATGATCCAGCAATCCTATGTATACACACACACAGGAATATTATTTAGCCTTGAAAAAGAAGGAAATCCTGTTATTTTTCAACAACATAAGTGACCCTGGAGGACATTATGCTAGGTGAAATAAGCCAGACATGGAAAGACAAATACTGCATGATCTCACTTATATGTGACATCTAAAGGAAAAAAAAGAAGAAAAGAAAGAAGTTTAATTCATAGCATCAGAGTAGTGGTCATTAGGGGCTGGGTTTGGGAATAGGGGGTTGATGTTGATCAAAGGGTACCAACTTCCAGTTATAAGATGAATGAATGAGTTCTGGAGACCTAATGTGTAGCATGGTCACTGTATGTAATAGTAATGTGCTATACACCTGCTGAAAGAGAAGATCTCCAGTGCTTTCACCGCACAAGGAATACAAGGTATGAGGTGATACATATGCTAATCAGCTTAATGCTGCTAATCATTTCATGATGTGTATGTAAATCAAAAGATCAAGTTGTACACTCTAAATATATGTAATTTTTATTTGTGAATCATATCTCAATAAAGCTGAAAAAAGAAAATCATCATTTGGTAGCCATCATAGTTGTAATTGATTCAGAAAGAATCATCAATTGGATTCTACAATTAGTACAAGTTTGATGAGGAAGTGTCTGTGAGAAATTCCTTAGTAATTACAAAGACGAAAATAATTATTTAATAATAGGGAAACCTGGCCACCTCCACCTGCATGGTCAAAGTCAATAACACGAGGAATGGAAAAGGTTGACATCATGTGTCTCATGACAGGATGCACTACAAAAGAGCAGCATCCCTTCTGTGGGAACCCTGCCAGACACACAGAGCCTGAATCTCATCATGAGGGAGCCGCAGGCAAACCCGGGTTAGGGAACAGTCCACAGAGTAACTCCTCCCAACTCTCAGAAAATGTCGCCATGGAACAGAGCCTGGGGGACACGTACAGATTAAAAGAGACTGACGAGATATGATAACTAAATGTGATTTGTGACTCTAGACTGGATCCTGGACCAGGAAAATCCATTGTTTTCGCTACAAAGGAAATTATTGGGGCAACTCACAGAATTCAAATGAGAACTGTAAATTAGAAAATAGTATCCTGTCGTTTTCAATTTCCTAATGTGAAAATAGGACTGTTATCACACTGTAGGAAATGTCCTCCTTCTTGGGAAATATACCCTGAAGTTTTTGGGAGTACGGGGGCACCGTGTCTGAATTTACTCTCCGAGGATTCAGAAAAAATAATGCACACACACAGTGGTAGAATAAAAAATAATTAGGTGAATATTAGCAAATGGGGAATCCGGATGAAGAGCATACAGGGGTTCTTTGTATGCTTCTTGTAGCTTTTCTATAAGTTTGAAATACTTTCAAAATAAAAACTTCCAAAACTAAAAAAGGAGACAGACATCTCCTGGGAGTCTTCGGAATCCCATTCAGGGATCTCCATTTTGGTGTCTTCCCAGTGGACTGAAGATTTATGATTAGTTCGTAAAAATGGATTGATGATTGATGGGCACTCAGAGTGCTTTTACATGTTCTCTTCTGAGTCTTATGGGAATTTTTAAAGGGCATCTACAATGTAAATTTTAATTGATGAAGTTAGATCCTGGGGCAAACAAGGATTGTCCAAGGAACAACAACGAAGCACATGTTTGTCAACAGCCGACTGTAGGCTAGAACTGAAAGATCCCCACCGATAGGCCAGCCCTTCCTCTTAGAGTTTATGGCAACTGGTATAAAACAGCATCGTGGCCAAGAGGTGGCTGTAAGGGGGAATGAAAAGGTGGCCGAGGATATGAAACATCATGAGACCCTGAAATTCAATACCATAAATTGAAGACTGGGTATGGTTAACATAAAAAATGAATAGGTGCTGTTTTTCATTAAAAACTTTCTTAAAAAGAAAATATGCGTTCAATATAAACAAAGTCCCATTGCTTTTTTAAAGTGAAAACGAGGAAGAGAGACTTTTTGTCAATTTCTTGACTATAGAAAGATTTGAATCTGCTGCTTTAAAGAATCCCTAAAAACCAAAACCAAACAAAACAAAAAACCCTTGTGAGGTGAGAGTGGGGGCAGAGTTTGATTTGTTATTTTTACTTAAAATATTTAGATTACATGATAAAATTTTGAAAGATTATTACATAAAACACCTTCTCCACATACTTTCAGTTGCCTTAATTAAACTCCCCCACCACTAAATTGGTATTCTCCAATACTAATTTTAAGTTGAGGCTCGCCTGTAAACCTGAACATTGTATTTCTATTTTCTTTTCACATAAAACTTGTAATCATATATTCTATAAAATTTTTTCTTATGGATGGACCTTGAGGGCATTATGCTAAGTGAATGAGACAACTACTGTATGATCTCACCTACACGTGGGATCTAAAACCACTCTACCAAACCCACAGACAAAGAGATCAGATTTGTGGCTACAAGAGGCTAGGGGTCAGGGGTTAGAGAGAGGGGCAATTGGAGGAAGGTGGTCAAAAAGTACAAAATTTCAGTTTTAAGGTAAACACTGGGACGTACAGCATGACGACCACAGTTAACACTACTGCATGTTGTGTAGAAAAGGTATCAAAAGAGTAGACCCTACGAGTTCTCACCGCAAGGAAAAAGTATTCTTTTATCTCTGTGCGGTGGTGGATGTTGCCTAGACCCATCGTGGTGATCACCGCACAGTGTGTGTATCTCAAACCACCGTGCTGCACACCTCCAACATACACGGGGATAGATTTCACTTACTCCTCAATAACACTGGGGAAATACTTTTGTTTTTAAAATTTTATTTAGTTATTTATTTAATAACATAACATCGATATGTTATTCCAATTATTTATGCATTCATTGACTGACTCTTGTATGTGCCCCAACCAAGGACTGAAGCTGCAACCTTGGTGTATCAGGACGACACTCTAACCAACTGAGATACCTGGCCAGGGTGATGGGGAGAAAACTACTTTTTCTACTCTGTCAAAAAAAAAAAAAAAAGAATCCAGGAACTGTTCTTGGCCCAAGGCTGTTCTTGTACAAACTTTCCACAATGTATTGAGAGGTATAACTGGTTCCATTTCCATCTTAAACTTATAATTCTACAATTCTGGCTTTGATTTCGATTGAGTTCTGAAGTTCTCACAGGTTTTCTCCCTGACCTGACCCAGTGGATGGTCTGGACTCCTTGGAAACCCCTGTACTTGGGTCAGACTTTTATTTTTCTGTCTAGACCCAAATTCTTCTCTGCGAAGCCAAAGCTCAGATGGCCCCAGAGAGCAGTAGGAGGCAGCCATTCGCTTTCCCTGAAAGGCTGGTGACAGTCATTCTTTCTTGTCAGGAAGTTGTGAATTCCTGTTGACTCTGCAGCACCTGGGGGTTGGGGGGAAGTGGCGAGGGAGGGCGAGAGAACGTCTGGCCTGTGTTATTCTATCTGCCCGCTCCTCCCCACAAAGGCACAAAGGAGCACATTCAGAGGCCTTCTCTTGGGGGTCCGGGGAAGACAATGATGACAAGCTCTGGGAACACACTCCAACTGGGGAAATTTTGTCTTTAACGTTTTTGAGCTGCACTTTGGCTTTTAGTTCTTGCTTTCACAGAATAACTCCTTGGAGGAGCTTTTTAAAACCATAAGGTCATGAAATCAATTGAGTGGGCTACAGTCATTCATTTTTTTAAAGATTTTATTTATTTACTTTTAGAGAGAGGGGGAGGGAGAAAGAGAGGGAGAGAAACATCAATGTATGGTTGCCTCTCGTGCACCCCCAGCTGGATACCTGGCCTGCAACCCAAGCATGTGCCCTGACTGGGAATTGAACCAGTGACCCTTTGGTTCGCAGGCAGCACTCAACACAGTGAGTCACACCAGCCAGGGCTACAGCCATTCATTTTTTTAAAAAAAATGTAATAGGTTGTATTGGAATAGACAATATTAAAGTGTAGTTAACCACAGACTCTGGAGCCAGACCTGTTGAATTTGAATCTCTGCTGTGTGCCCACTTACTAGCCATATGACCTTGGGAAAAGTACTTAACTTCTCCATGCCTCAGTTTCCTCACCTGAATAATAATACTACATACATATTTCATAGACTTACTACAAGGATTAAATGAGTTAATATATGCAAAGCACTCACTCACTCAGCTGTGGGTCAGTGGAGGCCTGGCTAATCCAGGCTGGCTCCTCACTGCTGGGCCCAGGTCTGCTCCACGTGTGCTCAGTTTGGGGCTTGGATGTATTTCTTATCATAATGTTACAGGCAGGAAAGAGCAAGCCTAACCCCATAAGCACATTTGAATCCTCCTCTGCTTGCCTTATGTCTGCTAACATCCCATGGGCTGAAAGGCAAGGTGCAGGAGAGTACATTTCCACAATCCCATTGACCAGAGCCCGCCACAGGGCAGAGTCCAACATCGGTTAGACAGAGAACAATAATCTAGTGAAGTAAACCACTGAGCAATAATCTGGTAGTCATAATCAAGAGAGTTTGCAAAGCATTGCTCCAAAGCAGGGGTCAGGAAATGACTGCCTGCAAACCAGATCTGCCTGGCCATCTGTTTTATAAATAAAGTTTTATTGAAATAGTCAGGTCCATTTAGTCATGTGCATATTGCTGCTTTTGTAAAACAACTGGCAGAGTTGAGTAGTGGCAACAGAAACCACATGACCTACAAAGTCTAAAATATTTGTTAGCGGGCCCTTTGCACAAAAAGTTTGCAGATCTTTGTTCTTAAAAGTGAAAGTTTAGGAATTGATGAGAATTCAGCATCAAATCAAATTACATAGTCTGAGTACTCCTTCTACGCACCAGACAATGGTGAGGCTGCTCAATGACTATGTGATTTGATTTGACACCCAGTTGTCATCACTGCAAGACGTGGATGCTTCCTGGTCTGCAGCAGTCACCGTGTGATGCGAGGGAGTCCCGCCCTGCTCTGACACTTGGGCCGACCACACGGTTTCCTCAGTGGAATCCATATGCTGATTTTTCTACTCCTACCCTGTAAAGAATTCAATATTGTGACTGGTTAAAAAACACAGTACTTTTGTGTTAATGATCCTCGGGATTTTTCAAACATTTAAGCTTAAAGAAAATTATGCAATCATCTAAATAAAACAAAATATTTTGAAACTTCTTTGGATCCCAAACCCTTGGAAACTGAAGTCTTAGGTAGAAACCCACACAGTAAACTGATCTAAGTGGAGTCGCTAAGGCTCCGGTCGGTGGGAGGGGACTGGGCTCAGGGCCACGCCCACTGCGCTAGGTGCGGGCTCCCAGGCTGTCGCCTCAGGGGCCCAGGGGCAACTGGAAGCTGCCAGCGCTCCTTGGGATTCCTTCTGTTTGTGCGAGTTTTCTAATGCCCCAGAGGAGAACTTAGTTGTAAGGAAAAATATTATTTGGAGGTTATTTTATTTTTGTAAGCCATATTCTATTTGAGTAACAAATTTAGTATCCTACTTCCTTCTTTAAGCTTTTAAATTACATCTGCATATCATCTTGTGCTATTTACAGGGCAAACCTTAGGAACTCACTTTATGGGGGGGCTTTGATTAAGGGTTGGTTTCACTTAGATTTAGTTAATTAACAACTTTAAAGGTTTTTAACTGCGTTTGTAAATTTAGTCTATTTGATTTGCTTTTCAATGACAGCAAACACTTAAACTCTGCTCCCTGCAGAAACTCTTCTAGACAATTTACACTGTTGACGCATTTACTGCTCACAGCCACTCTAGCAGAGATCTCATGTCCCTGCCGTCCCCGTTTCGTACACAGAGAACCGGGGTGCAGGGGGTAACTCTCACAAGGCCGTATAGCTAATAATATCCGAACTACTTTGTGAGCCACAACTTTTGACTCCGGAATCCAGGTTTTGGTTCTTACCCTGTATGTTAATTAGCTAACGATAAATAAACGGACTAGAAAGAAAATTTCTGACCACTTTAGCCATTCTTGTAAAACTAATAAAATGAAGCTTATAAGTATAGTGTAACAAGTTTAAAATTCTTTGAAATATTCCGTAATTGATTACAAACTTATTTTTGTCTCTTACAGAAGTCTCTTAATACAACATTGTCCTCCAATATGCCAGATTCATTTAAGCATTATGAGTACTTAAAATAGCAAACACACACAGGTTATTTCCAAACTTTACGTTAAAAAACCTTAATACCGTGGGCTCGATTTACTTCACCATCTCTGTAATTAACTCTCAGTCTCCTCTGGCTGAAGACGTTTCCCCGCTAAGGAAACAATCACACTCTCCCAAGTTGTCAAGAGTGTGAGCCCACAGGGTCGATGCCGCTGAGTGTCTGAATAAGGACTGAAAATTAGCCATTGAATTTGGCCAAGCAGAGGGCACAGTGACCTCGACAAGAGTAGGTTTGGTGCGAAGATGGGATGAAAGTGTAATAAAAAGGGTCAGGACAGAAGAGCTGGAAAGAATGAGGAGGCAACATCATCATCATTATTATTATCATTAAAAGGACCTAAAAACTGGGCACTAGCTGGAGGAAGGGGCGGGGTGAAGAAAGGTTTTTAATAAAAACATGGAGTATGTTGTAAATAAGTTGACAGAAACCTATTCCCCTTGATGGGGTGAAGGGGATGAATTCAGGAGGAAGAAGGGAAGTGATGCCCATGGGGAGAGGGGTGGACTCTGGATTTGGACCACGGTGACCGGAGAGGCAGGTGAGCCAAAGGGCGCCGATGCTGGGAGATGTGGTAGGATCAGTGGGCCTTTCTTCCAATTGCTTCTGTTTTCTCAGGGAAATAGGAAGTGAGGTCATCCATGCGGAGTGATGGGGAGGGAGATGCTGGTGGTTTGAGGAGAAGGATGTGAAATGGCCCCCCCGGGGAAGCAGAAGAGTCGGAGGACCAGGGAAATGTTGTGGGACTGCCTGTTCCAAGCAGCGCCCTTGCATGTGGCGAGGATTACTGCCGTGGGACAGGAGGAGAGCACTAGGGAATGAGAGCCAACGGGAGAGGACGCTGGTGAGGGCTGAGCCTGGTGGGCAGTGCTTACTGTGGAGAGAGCCAAGGGCATCCTTTCTGTGGGAGACCTTATCAATCCAGAGAGCCACTAGGATCAGAGAGTCTTCTTCACTCCTCCTGACTGAGTTAATAATTAACTGATCTTTTGCTAAGAGGATCAAGTTCAATGACTTACCACTTGGATAGAAAAATACTTTAGATGCTACCCACCAAAATGGGTCTCTGGTGACCGTTCCCTTCGTAACCTATGTTTCCTGAAAGTCAAAGCCACAAGGAACTTCAAATAAACACAGCTGTAACACTCATGCGGGTAGCCTTTCAGAACCGAGGGGTACAGCAGGTTTCCCTGGAAACTGGACAAGTGGTGACTTCTAGTGGTAACTTTTTGGTTGACTAATTATCATTCGGGGCAGAATATACTGAAATTTTAATATCTCCACAGGGAAGCTAATTAAAAACAGGCAAACTGCCTTTGCTCATGAAAAGTATTATTTAAAAATCTGGCTTTCTCTCTGCTGCAAACGCTCGTCAGAACTTGTCAGTGGATGTCTTTCTCGGGCCGCCCGGCCCGCTCTGGTCCTGTCCTTTCTCTACGATACTGACTTGGTTCCATTCCATTTCCTTCCTCGGTAGGTTTCAGTCTAATCCAGGGTTTCTCAGCCAGCACTATGGACATTTGGGGCTGGATAATTCTTTCTTGTGGGGGCTGTCCTGTGCATTGTGGTTATTTAACAACAGCTTCGGACTCCTCCCACCAAATCTCAGTAGACCATTCATCCCTACCTGTGTTGTGAGGACTGGCAGTGTCTCCAGATATCACCAGATGTCCCCTGAGGGCAAAATGGTCCCCAGTTGAGAACCACCGGTCTGTTAGGAGTGGGGACAGTAGGGCTCAGAGGTAACTCAAATTAGAGCCCCATGTGGGCTCTCCCATGGCAACCCCGACAGTAAGAATTAAGTCTCTGGTAGAACAGAATGAGATTTGACAATCTCAGAGGTGAGAAATTAGACACTTTCCCTTCTGCACAGAATGTACAATAAGCTGACTAATCCTGCTTTAAAAAGAAAAATAAAGAACTTGTCACATTACCAACTTTCTCACCGATTGATGTGAAGATTCCCAGGACACGGTGATTAGTTACAAACTACGTGAAAGCAACAATGCACAGAACTTTAGAGCTGGGGACGTGCAGGGAGAGAGAGTGAGAGAGAGGGGAGGTGGGGAGGGAGGAGGAAGGGAGAGAGGAAATGACGCAGAACCCAAGCCCAAAATGGCAGTTCGCCTTGAACTTTGTATCTTTGACTTTGTAGGAGTTCAATTAAGTATGAAGTCTTTACCTATGACAGCAAAATAATGTCTGTGTTAAAATTCAAGTCATTCAACGCCCCGTTGCTTACAGGATGAAGTTCAGACTGCCTGGCCCAGCGATCAAGGCCTTCGGAGTGTGACACTCGCTCCTGCTGCCTGCGGGAAGGCCGCTCTCTATTCTGTCTGGTCCACTCACGATTCTACAGACACCTGGCTAACTCCTACTCCTGGGCCCTTGTACATGTACTTGGCCCACCCAGCCTCTCAAATATTTAACCTTCAAGGCCCCAGCAATCCTCACTTCGTTCATTCACTCGCTCACTCTGGCACACCCAGGAGCTGCATTAGAATCAAGAACAATAACTAAACCTAAACAGCCCTTTAGCAGTTCCTATGGACCAGGACCAGATGCTGTTCTGAGCAATTTTTGCTTTAGATGCTCAAGAGAAATTCCTACTTCCAGGGCTACCCACTGCTACCCCATAGGCCTGTTGGGGGCCAGCCAGCATCTGCCCTTGTGATAGCGGCATTCAGTTCCCTTTGTGTTTGAGAGCAGAAGTGCAAGGATGAGAGAGCCAGCCGAGGGAGGGTCGCTGGGAGGAGTGGCCTGTCTGATTCAGCTTGAGGGCCGGTGAGCCGGGGGTGGGGTGAGGGGAGCTGAACTCACACCACAGGGTGTGGGGGGAGGGTTGGTCAGCCTACGCTGACCTTCAGGTCTGGAGAGAGGGGAAGAGGAAGCACATTTTTGCTGCTCCTGCTCAAGGCTTCCTGAAGGCGGGGCTCCCTGTTCCTTGCCGAACGTCCGGCTTTCCTCTGGGCGCACGCTTGCCACGGCTCTCACAGACCCGCACGCATGCGGTGTCCAAAGCTCGCAGCACTTGAGACTCTGCTAGTGACTCTGTCCCCAGATTCTTCTGGACGCTGAAAAGGAGGCCTTGATTCATAGGTTGAGACTTTGGCTTCACTGTAACTTCATTTCCCCGGCTTGGAACCAAGCTCTCCGAAGAGCTGGGCCAAAACCTCGGCCATGTGAACCTCCTGAGAGCTTCTGGCTTCACCAGCAGGATTCGCTTTAAATCTAAATGGCCTTTTTGAATACAGAACCATCTTTCTTTAGCCTCCTTTCCTCTCTCCTCATTTCCTGTTTCCTCTTCTCCCAGTCTCCTTAGTGTCTGCTCCGTTATCAAAGAACTGCTGTGCTGCTTTCAGGAGTGTTCCCGGGCCAGGCCAGCGAAGGAGCCCCAGGCTGGAGCGTCCTGAGGAGCCTGCAGCCAGGTCTCAGCTCTCCCCCTTTACGGAGCACCGGGACCCATGGCAGCACCTCTGGTGAAAATGACAGTCTTTGATTGACCCAGGTTCTGACTCTGTTCATCGTCCCTGCTGTCTCTTCCAGACCACCCCTTTCCTTCCCTTCCCCAGATCCAATCTGAGTGGTATTGACTGGAGAGCAGAGTTGAGAGTGGGTGAGAAAGAAGATTTTGGATTCAGGCCATTCTGTGCTTGACTCTCGACACCATCACTTGGGCTAGTTACTCCGTTTCCTCATCTGTGGAGTGGGGACAAAGACAGCTATTCTGGAGGCATGTTAGGAGGATCAGATGAGATAATATATGTGTGTAAAGAGAACATGTTATTCATCAGAATTCCTTTTAGGAAGGTAGAGCTGTCTGTGTTGAGAACAGACTTTGCTAAGTAGAAACCAAGATCCGTAGGGCCAGAGGTGGACACTCCCAGCAAGACAAAGGGAGGATTTTGTTTGCAACTCCCGGAGGAAGTGGGGGCCAGGAGAGGGCGGAAATCCTGCGCTCCAGAGGGGACCCCTCCCCATGAGCATGCCCTCCTCCCACCAAAACTGTGGGTCAGGTTTACTAAACTCACGGAATGCTTGAAGTAAGTAATGAGGAAAACAGAGTAGGGGCTGAGTCATGTCTCCAAGGAGCTGTGGGGCAAAACTCAGACAGCATTTCAGGACGAGAGATGTGGAAGCAGGAGCATCCAAGGACAGAAGACACGAGACCATCCTGGGAAGGGGGTTGGACCACCAAAGGCCATGGATCTCAGAACCAGATTTCTCAGAGGTTGGGGGCACTAGCCGGCAACATGGTTAGCACACAAGAAATTGTAGCTTAGTATTATTATTCCATTTCAGGCTTTCCTGGGTTTTTCCCCATTTACCCACATTCTCAGCTTAGACATTGCTTCCTTTGGGAAACCTTCTCAGACTTCCCACGTATGGATTAGAACCCTTAACTCTGAACCCCTCCATGCATTCTTATCATAGGAGTTTTCACCCTGAGCTACGATTGCTCAGTTGCCTGGTCTCCTACGAGCCTGTACACTTTATTTGGTCAAAGCTAAATTTTGTATACCCTTGAGTTGCCAGACCTAGCTCAGCACCTTGCACAACATACCTGCTCAATACATATACATTCAGATACAGTATAAAAAAGCACAGTCTTTGGTGTTCTATAAAAACCAGGTTCAGATTGTTACCCTAATCCTTAAAAGCTGTGCAACTCTGGGCATGTTACTTAACCTCTCTGAGCCTTTTTCATCTTCTCTGTAACTAGGAAGGCTCAGGGTCAGTGTGAGGATGGAAAGGGAAGATATGTAGACAGCGGTGCCTGGCCAGTCAGTGCTCAGCAGATAGCGGTTCCTCCACTCGGTCTCTCGTGTCTGGCCCGTCTCTTCCATCCACACCTCTCCGGCACGGCAGAGCCCTCGCTGAGCACCTTATAAATTCCTACTGTGTCTCCTTACCTCACCCTGTTTCTTTTGGACTTGTTAAGCTCTTCCACTGTGCCAGACCGTGTTCTGAAGCAGGAATCCGCAAACTGCAGCCCACAGGCCCCATTGAGCCCAGCACCTGTTTTTGAGCCGGCCATGAGCAAAGAAAGGTTTCTACCTTTTTAAATGGTTGCGGCGGGGGGGGGGGGGGGGATAAAAAGAGGCACATTTCATGACACATGAAAATCATGTGGAATTCAAAGTCCAGTGCCCATAAAGAAGGCTGGATTGGCACACTGCCACTCCCAGTCTTCCCTGTGGTCTGTGGCTGCGCTCACACTGTAGTAGCAGAGCTGAGTAGGTGTGACAGAGACCACATGGCCCATGAAGTCGAAAATATTTAGCACCTGGCCCTGCATAGAATAAGTGCCGTTCCCTGGCCGAGGACTGTTGAGTCCTCTAAGTGCCGTGTGACGTGGGTACTACTACTACCACCCTCTTTTGACAGTTCAGGTGCATAAGTAGGAAAGAGATTAAGTGACATCCCTGGGGTAAGGTGCGTGGGGACACATGTAGGTAGATTTGTACACCACGCTGGGGAGTCCAGCCTTGAAAGTTCTTGATCAGGGGAGTGACCTGACAAAGTGAAACCTTAAGGCGATCACTTATGCATTCACTTGTGCCAATTGAATGGAAGGAGAGAGAAGGGTTGGGGCGGGGGGAGGGGTAGCATAGAGTGGGGATTAAGAATTTGAACTCTGGAGGCTCAGCTTCTTGGGTTTGATTGCAGCCAGCCACTTATCTGTATGACCTCCGGCAAGTTCCTCAACCTCTCTCCGCCTTGTCTCCTCAGCTCCACAATGGTGTGGGTGGGGGCCTTGGTGGGACAATAGAATCTAGACTCGCCCTTATGGGTTGTTGTGAAGACTGGAAGGGAAACTTTTGTCTTGTTAATCTGTCTTGGAGGAGTGGAGCTGTCCCTGGAAGTTAGCTATGGTTATGCCCATTACTCATCCCGACAAGAGGCTGCTCTCTCTCCCTCTCTGTTCCAGGAGCCTTTCCAGGCCCTCGGGACACAAAGAGGAAGAAGGACAGAATCACCAGACCTGCTTCCTGCCCTTAAGGAGCTCTGGGCCCACTGAGGGGGCCAGAAGAGTAAATTGGTACCTGGGAACGTCGCAGGTGCTCTGATGGGCCGTCACAGGGAGCAGAGACAGGAAGTTCCTGGTCCTGGCTCTCCCTTCCTTGGCCCAGGTTCTCACTGCTTCCTGAACACACCAGGCATCCCGGTGGGTTGGCCCCAGGCCTCCTGTGCCAACCTGAATGGGGAGAATGTGAGCACAGGCACGAGTCCAGCCCCCTGGCAAGGGGCTGTGTCTGGAAGACTGTAAATCACAAACCAGCCCAGACACAAGGCCCCTGGGAGAACCGGGGCAGGGGAATAACTTGGCCACTTCCGCGCCTGCCAAAACGCAAAACAACAAATTGACAAGAAGGGCTGCTATTGATGCTGAAAAAACCTATCAGGTTCCAACCTGGAAACTGGCATTTGTCTTACTAATGTGCCTTTGAGGTACAAAGAGCAGGAATCCGGAGAAATTAGGAATTTTATCACACTGTGTGCCGGTATCTCCTGCTTGCTGTGCTTTTTTTTTTTTCTAGCCCTGCCATTTATTAGTATTTGATTTGTCATTTATAACTATGTACTTATGTGCATGCATATGCAGCTATGCATAGAAAAAGGATTGGAAAGGTACACTAGTGCCTTTCACCTGAGAGAGGGTGGGGCTGTTGGAACACGGAAGGAGGAAGGGGAGGCTGTTTATTAGTATCACCTGAATTCTTTTTCTCTTTAAAGATTTTATTTATTTATTTCTAGAGAGAGAGGAAGGAATGGAGAAAGAGAGGGAGAAAAACATCAATGTGTGGTTGCCTCTTACGTGCTCCCTACTGGGGAGCTGGCCTGCAACCCAGGCATGGAACTTGATTGGGAATTGAACTGGCAACTGCTTGGTTTGCAGGCCGGTACTCAGTCCACTGAGCCACACCAGCCAGGGAAGTATCACCTAAATTCTTTTTTCCCAAATCCCCATGCTTGGGTAGAATACCTCAAGCATATGTGTATTTGAAAAGGTGCCCCAATAATTCAGACATTTGCCCCTTTCTCCCACCCCCATCTCCTGCCTGGTTTGTGACCATTAATGTTCACTGAATGTTAACAGTAGTTATACCTGCATGTTGGGATTACAATTTTAATTTTTGTTTCATCTTTGTGCTTTGCTGTTGTAATTAAATCCTACCATGAACATGGAGACTAGCATCGTCGTTAAATGTGTTGGTTCTAGAACCAAACCGAGTTTCAACCTGATCACTGTGCCTCGGAGCTGTTGTCTGCACACGGAGTGGAGTGAGAGCTGTCTAATCCAGTTGTTGTAAATGGCTTAATACACACAAAGTTTGCAAAACAGTGCCCGGCACGGGTACAGCTCGACGGGAGTTAGCCATTATTATTAAAACAGAAGAAAAATGCAGCAATACATTCTTTCATTTTAGAAAATATTAACATTAAAAATATAAAGAAGGGAAAAAAAAGAACCCATGATGTTTGCACATTTTTGGATTGTGGAAGCTGGACAGTAAGCCCAAACCCCGTTCTCCCCATCTGTGAACTGGGAGGGGAATCAAGAGAGATGTGAGTGGGCTCCATAAACTTAAAGTGAAGTTACAAAGTGAGGGATGGTTGTTGTCATGGGGAGTAAGATTAATGCAGCGGAAAGGAAAAACCACCCCGGCCACCGGCCACGGAGGCTGCAACAGGAAGGAGGTGGCTGGGCTTCCTCTTCCTTCTTGTTGGTTCCAGCCCAGAAACCCCACCCTGGCTGGAGGGAGAAGATTGGGCCCTACTGAAGGGGACCCCAACCGTTCTCTTTCGGTCACGCACTAAATGGCACTCTCTACTTTGTACATGCATTCTTCCCTCCCAACTCTTCTTGCCTTGGGTATCTCCATATCACTGCTTTTTAGCAAGTTACAGACCAGTTAGCAGCTAATATTCACTGACGCCAGGCACTGTCCTAAGACTGTGGTGACTCGTTTATCCTCTAAGCAGCTCTAGGAGATAGATACTTTTTTCTTGTCTCCATTTCACAGAGGAGGAAACTGAGGCACAGGGAGGTTTGGTAACTCGCACAGTCTGCAGATGGTGGCTCTAAGATTCAAACTCCTGCAGTCTGGCTGTGGACTGCAGATGTTCTTGGTCAAGAGACTGGAATTCCTTCCAAACTCAATGACAGTCAAGACAGCTGGAGGAGAACAGGCCCCAGGAAGCCCACCATACCACGATCCTCTAAGACCTCAAGTGATTACCTGGTGCAGAGGATTTGCTGAGACTGGGAGGCAGGGTCCGTAGCTGCCGGCTGACCTTAGCCCGGAGGCTCCTCTGCCTTCAGCAGCCCCAGGAGAGCCCGGAGGGAAGCTCAGGCAGTCTCGCTCCCCAGCCCAGCCTGCTCACCACAAGCTCAACTGTCTCGAAAGGAGCACAAATCGGTAAGGGATTGTCAGAAACCAACGGCAAACCAGGATGTTGGTATTTGTGAAGAGTCTGCGTCAGAATCAGTTTCCACCCCATGCTTCCAGCAACTGGTGACTACAACCACAAACACTTTGGCGCCTAGAAGCAGGTTGCCAGAGCCTGTCCGAATCAGGGAGAATGCCCGGGCCCTCCCTGCTGGGGGGGGGGCAGCGGAACCCAAGTGATGCCAGGTGACGCCGGCTGCTCTGACAGCTCCTGGGATCGTCCTCCCCAGGATTTTGGACGGCATGCGCTCTGAAAGTGGCCTTTCCTCTCCCAGAAGATGATGTAACCCCTCCCCCACCCCCATCCTCAGCCTCAAATGGTTTGCAGATTGTCTGGGGTGACTATTTCCTGTGTTCTGAGATCCCAGGTGGTGAGAGCATTCAGCCTGCGGTCTGTGGACAGCATTTTCTTGGAAAGCTCCTTTTATCAGTCAGGATGTGCTTGGTGGCAAGTAACAGAAAACACAGTCCAAACTGGCATAAACAATAAAGGGGAGTTTATTGGCTTGTGGAACTGAACAGTCTCTGGATAGATTTCAGGTGAGGATGGATATACGTAGTGACTCAGCCATGTCACAAAAGGCCTGGCTTACTTTTTTATCTCTCTCTTCTGCTTTCCATGTCAAGTTCATCTTAAGGCTGGTTCTCCTCAAAGGAACAAGAGGACTTCTAGAAGCCTCTGAGAGCATGCTTCCTTGTTCATTTCTAGCAGAAAAAGAAGTAGCTGTCTCAAATGACTAATTAAAAACCCCGGACCCCTGACTGGATCATCTAAGGTCATATGCCCATCTCCAAACCAGTCACTGTGGCCCTCCCTGCACAGCCACCTGACCATGATTGGATTTTTTAAAAATTGTTGTGTTTTTTAATTGAAGGTCCCTCACTGACCTTGTTTTTGTGAGTGGCTGCAACCAGGGACAAGGAGAGGAGAAACCAGTCAGATTGGGAAGGAGTCCTTTGCCTAATATTCCCTTTCTACGAGATCTAAACAGATGAGCACAGAGTCACTTTGGGGTTAGAAGTCGGCAACATGGGAAGAAGGAGAACTCAGTGGCAGGTAGGGGTGTCAGTGCAACAAGCACAGACTCTGTCTAAACTGTGGTGTCCGGGGCACGTGGTCTGCTTCAACTCAAGAGCAAGCAGAAGGTCACGAGTAGGTTAGAAAGCCCTGAACCATCAGGCGTGAGGAAGGAGCAAAGTCCACGAAGTGCAGGGTGTGTTTGCTGACTGAGGTGAAGGGATCGCCGTCCCTGTGCTGGAATCCCTCCAACCCCTCAGTTCGGGCAGGGAGCGGGCAGGGAGCGGGCAGGGAGCGGGCAGGGTGCGGGCAGCCTAGAACCTTTGAGGGCAGGTCCGGGGCTGCAGGTACTGCAGGCAGGGGCTGCATGGGGCTCGTGAAGGCTTGCCTTACAGGGAGAACTGACACTGCCCCCAGCTTCTCCATCAGGGTGCATCCATTCTTGACCTCTTCCTGGCAGTTTGCTTATAATTCATGCTTGATCCACACCCCAGCGTCTGCTTGATGGCATCCTGGGAGCTGGCACAGATCACTCCCATCTTAAGGAGTGCAGACTCAGGGTCCAGACGATAAGCATCAGCTCCTGCTGCTTGCTCTTCTCTGTCTCCTAGGTTGGGCCACAGAGAGCATAGTGGCAGTCCTCGTCAGGCAGTGTCTTGATAAAGGTGGCGTGGGGTCAGGGCCAGGCTGGCCCCCATCACCTGCCAGGATCTCCCGGCCCTCTTCCCTCGCTCGGGAGGAAGAGCACCTCCTTCCTGTGCTTCTTTACCCCCTCTGGCTTCCGCAGCGCGCACACCTGCGTGCCACTTGGTGCCCTGGTCGGTGCCCCGGTGATGCCAACGGAGACACCCACGCCAGAGGCCATGCTCCTGTAAGTGGAAGAGAGATGGCAAGGAGAGCCAGGGAAGATACCGAGAGTTGCTTCACGGCTGCTGGGGTCACACTCAGACAACACACGGGTGCTCTCAAGCCATCACTCCCTCCCCACCACACCTGGATAGAAGCACTATATCCACCATAGCGCATTGCACCTTCCGTTTCTGACATGGCTTTTCCCAGAGTCGTTAAAAACACCAAATGTCATTCAATGGAGACATAAAGTAAATGGCGATTCCATTTTTCTAGTTGCTCAAGTCAAAAAACCTTGGAAATGTTCTTGATCCTTCCTTTCTCTCACCCATTCCCATATCCAGTTTATCATCAAACCATGTTAGTTTTATGACAAAATACAGTTAGACTCTGACCTCTTCTCACGTCATGCACAGCGTCGCCCTCGTCTAACGTACCATCGTCTTCCATCAAAACATTGCCAGAGCCTCCTATTTGCTCCCCACCTGCTTGCTCCCCCCCTGCTTGCTCCCCCATGTTCTCACGCACAGAGAGGCCAGAGTAATCCTTGTAAGCAGTGTCACATCACGTCACTCCTCAGCTCCAAAGCCCCTGGTGGCTCCCATATGGCTCCAAAGAAAAGTCAGAAGATATAACAGCGGCCTAAAAGATCCTGCATGTTCTAGCCTTTTACATCTTCAATCTCATCTCCTACTCCTCGCCCCTTACTCACTCTGCTTCAGCTGGACTGGCTTCTTGTTGTATCCTCCAAATACTGAGTATGCCCCCGCTGCAAGGCATTTGTACATGTGGGCCCTCAGCCTGTGACACCCTTTTCCCTAATACCTTCCAGGCTCATTTCCTTTGTTCAAAAGTGATTTTATCAGAAAGGTGCAACCAAGATTCCAGATTCAACTCTGGAATCCTAGTAGTTTACCATAACAAAGGTCCACTTCTTGCTCACTCAACATACCTACCTCTGCTTGGTGGAGAGGTGGGGTTCCCGTGTCACTCCGGCTCACATTGCACTGGACACAACTAGTTACATGGCCCTGCCCAGTGGCAAGAAGACAGAGAAATGAAATTTTCTGCATGCCCCCGGGGGTGGAGAGACAGGCATTGGTAAATATTAATGATATCCTCCGCAACCCTTGCTCAACAAATCTTACCACCTTTCTGAAGTAACCTAAATGACATAAAAAGCTACTTTAAAAAAATGTTCATGAATGTCTTGTTTATGATTCTGATGAACTGAGAGAATCTTAAATGTTGAATAATGAGGGAAATAGATAATGGAATTATAGTTTATCCATACACAATAAATTACTTCACAGACACAAAAATGGTAGTTAACGAAAAATATGTGTATAACAACTAATAATAAAATAGGAAGCAGCAATTAGGAAACATGAAGTGGATACTATAATTATAACACCATAAAAAATATACCTGAAAAAGTTCTTTAAAAATACACAAAAGTGTATTCATTCAACCAAGTTCATTCAACCAATATCTCCTAGATGCAGTGTTCTGCGGATTCGGAGATAGAACACACCGCGTTTGGACGGGAGGTGCTCCAGTCTTAGAAGCATATTTAGAATGAATGGAAAGAAACCCTTGTCTAAAGTCAGGGCAGTTATTGTAATAATTTCATGGTTGCACATAAAGTTCTAAGCATTGTCACATCACGTCACTCCTCAGCTCCAAAGCCCCTAGTGACTCCCTATCATTCCAAAGGGTGACCTTTTACTCCATTTTCTTTTGAATCACCCAGAGAATTAGAAAGAATGAATCATCAGTCACTCAACAGGTAGTTACCAGACACACACAAAGTGGCTGACGAAGATGGTCGAGATGCCAGACCTTGTCCCCTGACCTCCGAGGGCTTCCACTCCAGCTGGAGTCCTCCACGTCAGACGAGCCGGGGCCTGCCTGGCGTCAGCCTCCGTGGATCTCCTTTATGGACTGTTCAACGTCAGGCCCCCGAAAGCTCCTGGTGCCTCAAATAGGGCCCGTGCACTGCTGGTGCCAGCTGGCCCCCTCTAACTTCTGGTGTTTCACCAAAGCCTGCTCTACTTACAGCCTTCCCTTCTCAGTCGATGACATCCACATCTTTCGTTGCTCGGGTGACAAGTGTGAGGCCATTTTTGACTCCTCTCTCACCTACTCCACATCAGACCTGCCAGAAAGTCCTGCGGGTCCCAGCTTCAAAACAGAAATCCAGAACTGGACCATGTCTCACTCCCCACACTGCTACCACCCTAATCCAAGCCACCATTGCCTTTCCCTGTCCCCGCACACTGTGATCTGAATGTCTGTGTCCCCACAAAATCCCTACTTTGAAGCCTAATGCACAGTGTGACGGTATTGGGAGGTGGGGCCTTTGGGAGATGATTTTGACTGGAGAGCGGAACTCTCATGAATGAGATTACTGCTCCTTACAGCTGGGGCCCCATCGAGCTCTGCGGTGCCTTCCACCAGGTGAGGTTACAGCCGAAAGAGCTGCCTGGACTCCCAACAGACACTGAATCTACCAGCACCATGATCTTGGGCTCCCCAGCCTTTGGACCTGTGAGAAATACATGTCTGTTATTTATAAGTCACCCAGTTTCTGGTTTTTTGTTACAGCAGCCCAGAAAAACCAAGGCACTGCGGGAATGCTGTTAACCAGTCTCCCAGCTCCTCTCACCTCCCACAGTCTGTTCTGCACAAGCAGTGGGTGAGACTTTAAATTCTATGTCTAATCATGCCACTTCTCTGATGCATTCTGTCCCGACCATCCTACTGGGGATTCAAATCCCCAATCCTTACACTGGCCTTTGTGGCCCTTCTCCAGAAGCTCTCAGCCCTGTCAGACTCAAAGCCACCTTGTAGTAGCAAATACTGCATAACACTTCCTTGCAATCCAGCAATGGACTTTATAGATCATATAATCTCCCTCCACATACAATTAATAAAAGAATAATATGATACCCTGTCTAAAATATAAAGCAGAAATAGAGAACATAATCCATAATAAAATATGTACTTTAATGTGTAAAAATATTCAGGCAAAAACAGTTCTATGGATTTCAGAAACACCCACCCCATTGGAAACCACTGGCTTTCCCAGTCTGGACTGCCTTCTGTCTGTCTGGACTGCCTTCCTCTGTCTGAAGTCACACACTTTCCTCCCTCTGCTCCAGCCTCTCTGGACCTCCCTGTGGTCTCCATGCAAGGCACCTTCCTGCCAGGTCTTTACAGTTGCACTCCCCTTCCAGGGAGCCACAGGCTCACTCTTGCTCTTTGGCTTATAGTTCTCTCTCTTAGCGGAGGCTGTCCCTGACCACCCTCTTTAAAATTCCTCTCTCTCACCGTGGCCCACTGGCTCAGTTGGTTGGAGCACCGTCCCATGCACCAAAAAAGGTTTCGGGTTCAATCCTCAGTTGGGGCACATACTACCAGGTTGCTGGTCCCATCCCTAATTGAGGCACATCAAGGAGGCAATACATTGATGTTTTATTCTCTGTATCTCTTCCCCTCTCTCTCTTTCCCTGCCTCTCTTTCTAAGATTAGTAAACACATCCTCTGGTGAGGATTAAAAAAAACAACCAACCAACCACTCTCCCCATAGAGCACTTCCAGTCCACAACCCCATCCTCCCCTGCCACTTAGTCTTCATGCCACTCATCATACTGGGTATTTTATCTCTATGATGTTGTGTCTCCTGCGTGAGACCACAGATTTGTACTCCACTGTGTCTCCGTTATGTAAGTAGATGCCTGAAACCTAGTGTTTCATAAATAGTTGTTGATGCATGAAAACAAGGAATGAGGGGTATGTATTGAGTGACTGAAGGGGTAACCACAGACATCTAGCAACCATGGCATTAGTCCTGAATTACTTGCGTCCATCTCTCCCCCTTCCAAAAACTTCTCCTCTCCCACATGCGTGGTGCTTTCACCTGCATACATTCTCCATCCTCCAGTTTGATGCCTGATCTGGCCTCCTCCACCTTTGGTGCCACACCTGGACTGTGGGTTTGTCTCACTACTGGGTTATGATCATGTTGTGACAGCTTCGTGGACATGCCCATTTTATCCTCCTTCTTGCCCTGTATTCTCTCCCACCCCCTCGCCTTCCCAGACACTCCATCTCTTTGTCCAAAATTGTACTTCCCCTAATATGCCTGTCAAACTCCCACCCACCCCTCAAGGGCACATTCAAGTGCCTCCTCCTTCCCCAGGGATGGCTGATCCACCTTCCAGAAGTCAGTTTCACGTCCCAGAGACCTCACAATTACTCAAAACCCTTCGGGTCACCAACACATTCTTTGCTGTGTAAAATCTTTATGTTTGCCTTATCCCTCCCACCAGAGTTTAAGATGTTTAAAGGCAGGAAGTGTTATTCATCTCTTGCTTCTCCCAGGGTGCCTGGTAGATGGCCAATGCATATGAAATGAGATAATTTATGTCAAGCCCTTAGTACAGTGCCTGGTACATAGTGAATGTTCTGTCAATGCTGTCTGCTTATACTAGCTCCCGTGCAAGGGAGGCAGAGCTCAGTGCCACCCAGAGGAGAGCTACAACCTGCAAGGGCACCCAGTGGGGTTTCAAGAGCCTGGGATTTGTCTCTTGTTGCCCATGCCCTTCCCATCTGTAGCAGGTCCCCCAGAGTCCTCCTGCCCCTGGATGACAGCTTCCCATCCTACGGGTCTGCAGATGTCTCCCCCTGTGCCTGTCGTAGGAGCTTACTAGGCTGCTTGTCAACACAACCCACAGATGGGGGAGAGGGTACTTAATGCTCCTGGGGTCAACCCTTAACTAACATGCAAGGGAGCTATTGGAAAAATGCCTCAGCTGCCTTGAATTCCAGGGGACAATCCTGAAGCACGTTCTCTGTGGTTCCTCTGAAAGTCCTTCATGGGACCGAGTCCCTATTGCCCCAACAGTAAACTGCTTTTGGGTTTTTTCTCTTTTTTGATTTATTTGCTCATTCCCTTCATTGTACCTTTTAGAATCACTTCCCCAAACTACATGCGCTCAAGTCTCCTGTTTGTGGGGGAGCCATCACTGCCCAACCTTCCTGAAGAAATGGCTGGCTAGCCCCTTGGACTGAAAAAAGCCCGAGATGCACCCTGCTGTGATACAGCTTCCCCGTGGTCTGCCGGAGCCAGCTCCGTGGCACCAGATGTGTCAATGACAGAGGAAGGATGAGGAACACTTGGGTTATCTGCAGAGACAAAAATTAGAGGGGAGGTACATGTCAAGTTCATCCCAGGCTTCCCTCTACCCTCATAGAAATGGCCCCCAGGAAATGGTTGCAGTGACCCATTATGTAAGAACAAAGGCCTACCCTGGCCAGTGTGGGTCAGTTGGTTGGAGCATAGACCAAAGGTCACAGGTTCAATTCTCAGTCAGGGCACACACCCAGGTTGCAGGTTTGATCCCTGACTGGGACGTGTACAAGAAGGCAATCAATCAATATCTCTGTCTCTCTCCTTTTCTCTCTCCCTCCCTTCATTCCTCCTTCTCTAAAAGCAATGGGAAAAAAATGTCCTTAGGTAGGGATAACAAAACAAAACAAAACAAAGGCCTCCCTCTCACTCTGGGACAGGATCAAGCAAGACCTCCATAAGGAAACGTCCCTACCTTGTACGGACCAGTGTGCTATGAAGACACAAAGGACTCACTTGTCTGTGGCTCAGCTCTGATGGTGCTGTATCGGTCATCACAAGGCTGCCATGTGTCCACCAGAGCCTGGTGCCTCTTCTCACCGACACACAACTAAATTATAGTCCTCAGCTGCCTTTGCATTAGGTGTGGACATGACTGGGTGCTGGCCACTGGAGTGTGCGTGGAACTGGTGTATGCCACTTTGCAGGCCTGGCCACTGAAACCCCCCTGGATCACCCTCTGTGTGTTCACCGATCCACTGCCTGGAAGCAGAGGGCTCCATGGGCCCAGGATACGCAGAACTCAAGGTGGCAGCAGCCTGAGGCCCCGAGTCACCATGTGGAAGGTGCCTACATTGTCTTGACTGAGAAGAAACAGACTTTATTGGATTAAACAATTGATATTTTAGGGTTTGTTACAGTATCTAATGTTGCACCAGTCAACACAAAAATTGGACCCTAGAGGTGGAATGCTGCCATAACAAGAACCTAAAAATAATATAGCATTGGCATAGCAGCTGAGTGGTCACAGGTGAGGAAAGTGATATAAGGAGCTAGAAAAAAGGAAATCTGTTTTATAAAGTGGCACAATATCTGTCTTCTTCAATGACAGTAAGCATGCCTACTAAGCCAGCAGTTCTGACGGAAGTGGTTAAGAGTCAAAGTGAGAGGATATTGACTTTTCCCAGGGCAGGGACTAGGGTGAGGTGAGTGAGGCACCTAGAGTACAAAACTAAGGAGTCAGCCACCTGCACGACCTACTCTTAGCAAGGTCAAGATGAGTTCAGGAAAGATGGGCTGGTTTGCAAACAGAAATGCAAGAGGCTAGGGAGAGTCCTGAGACGCAGGGTCTCAAGGGCTATAAAAGCCTACTATTTCTGGATCCCAAACAGTAAAACAATGTCATTTGAGAGACAAATGCCTTTTCTGACTCAGACCTACTAACAAAGATCTGATTGAGGATGTGACCTTCTTATGCATGCTTATTATTTCAGAGAGTCTCAAGAGAGCTGCTATTAATGAGAGAGAGAGAGAGAGAGAGAGAGAGAGAGATGACTAAGGAAGCAAATAAACAAATGAAGCTTGAAAAGTAATTATTGGAAAAACCTTGGGGTATAAACGTTGCTTGTGAAATTGTTGGCAAGCAAAGATAAGAGCTTTCTAGGTTTTTAGGGAATTATATTGCCAACTTAAAAATGAGCCTAGATTTAAAAGCCCTTTGATAGTTAGAACCTTGAGCCAACCCTCGAGTCTCTAAACTTGTACAAGTGGGAAGTGGGCTTCAAAAGCTGTGCAGTCCTCAGAGAGAACGGGCTTCCTAACATCTATTGCACAGGCTCAGAGGTGGCCATGGAGGATAACAAGCAAGGAGGAACCTTCCAGAAAGCACAGGGGGATCAGAGGGCAAAGGACAGGAAACTTCCCAGAGAGACAAATGGGGGAAGATAAAAAGGATGCAGCCAGGAAGCTACTCCTCCTGCAGGGCGGGGTCACCGCACAACACCTTCCCAGCGGTGCCTCGCCATCTCCGGCAGGTCTGCCCAGGTCCCCCATTCTTCCCTTCCCAAGGGGCATGTTTGTCACTGTACCCCCTCCTTGCGCACCCTTCATATTGCGTATGAAGCGGGCAGGGAAGGTTGCTTGTCCTTTCAGTTCAGAGGTCAATGGACAATGAAGCAAACACTCCATCCTGATGGCAAAGGCCCAAAAGTCCTGGATCTGTAGCTGAATGCAGTCACTAAAGGACGCTGGGTTGTCCCTCCTGGGGCGGGAACAAGTGTGCTGTCTGCGGGAAGAAGGGTGAGGTGAGCGAGGTTATTCGAAGGGTGAGCATCGGCAGAATCTGATGTGTTTCCCAACACCACTTCCTCTCTTCCCTGCAAATACAGCCAGACTATGTTTCTTCTTCTTTTTTAATCCTCACCCGAGGATACAGTTATTGATTTTTTTTAGAGAGAGAGGAAACTTGGGGAGAAACAGAGAGAAACATCGATGGGTTGCCTCTCGCAGGTGCTCTGACTGAGGCCCAGACCTGCAGCCCAGGTAGGTAATGTATTTTGCCATGTATAGTGCACACTTTTTTGCCCAAATTTTTGAGGGAAAAATAAGGATGCACATTATACATAGATAGTACTAATTCCATATCTATGTAAATGTTTTTAATTCTTTTTATTAATGTGTATGCACTGAAGGTGTAACTCTAAAAGCAATGACAATATCCACGTGGAAAATAATACCCTGGAATACAATAATTGGTTTCGTTTATAAATATAAATACATAAATAAATAAATTGAATCAAAAAGTTAAAATGAAAGATTTTTTTCTGAAAGATTGGGCCAAAAACATGGGTGCGCATTATATATGGCAAAATACGGCAATCCACAATCTCTCCGTGGACGGGATGATAGTCCAAACAACCGGGCCGCAGGGCCAGGGCTAGACGGCACTTCCCAGCAACACTGCAGTCAGATGAGCCACGAGTCTGAGTTTGGGGAAGGGGCACGGGCGGAGACGTGCTCTGCTCTCAGGCCTCGCCCATGAGAAACCTCCGTGAAGACCCCTCCATGTTTGCTGTCACTGGCTGGCTGGAAGAGAAAGACACTGGGGCTCTGGGGTATAGGAAAGCCACCAGATGAAAGGAGTCTGGGACCCTGAATCTCCTACTCATCACCTGTAAATGAGTTGTATGTCCTGAGACATAACCATCTATTGGACTCAGCCAATCCAGTTTTAGGGTGTCTCTGCTACAGTGCCTCTATGACCCTCATACCGCCTACATAATGCATTTGTTGTCAGGACTGAATGAGTTCATATGAAAAACAGTGTTACAGAAACACTGGTGACTCTTACTTGCTTGAGAACAGGCAAAAAAGTGCCATAAACTACGCTTGGCAAAAAGTGGTAACAGCAATGAAAAGCAACTACACTCAGGATAGTGTTCCTAGCTTTAACTGGAAAGTCTTGCAGTCTCTAAGAGCCAGACCCTAATCCTAGGGCACGCTCAGGTATTAATGAATACCTAGTCTGATCCGTCTGCTGGCCAACCCTAAATTCCACTCCTTTGGTGCCATGTATGCTTGAAAGCCAAAAAACGTATTTGCTTTAGAATCCCTCAAACAAACCAGGACAATGTGTAGTGTACAAATACCCAGGTAACTTTAAGAGTTTAGCTTCCTAGAATTAGAAGAAAGGTGGACACTCTCAATAACTGCCTGCCACTGGGGCAGAAAATGGAGAGGCATCTTTAGCCCAGCCAAGAGCATAGCTGCAGAATTAGCTGAGTCTGGTGTCCTATCAACCTAAGAAAAAGGAAGGAAGGAGAGAAGGAAGGAAGGAGGGAGGGGAGAGGAAGTGGGAGGAGGGGAGGCATGCCATAATTTTTTTGACCACGTTCTAAAAGGAACAGTCAATTATTGACACATTTTGCTTACATTCTGAAACAGGTTCTTAAAACGAAAGCTTACTATTTTATATCAGAATGTATAGCTTTGTGATATTCTGAGAAGTTTCATTTCATGCAGTCCGACAAATACTTATTAAGGGCCTAGTATGCACCTGGCTGTTTTTAGGATATTTGGCTCTGTAAAATATCATGATAATTGCAGAATGTATTGTTTTTAATACACAAAATGCTTCCTAGTGTCACAAGAAATGGTGTGCCATGTGAATAAGAAGACAGGGAGCAATTACAGAAAGGAGACATTACTGGCATGAGGAAGGAGAAACCCGCCCTCCACCAGTACAGCATCGTCTCAATGAATTAGATCAGCAACTACTGTATTTCCAGGTAAGGTCACATTTTGAGGTTTGCACTGGAGCTAGAACGTTAACATATCTTTTTCCAGGGTTCGGGGGACACAAGTCAATCCATAACACTGCTTGTATGGAGCTTACAGCTTAGGAAGGTGCTTACGGTGAATGCATTATCACACAATTAAATATGAAAATGTCACTTGTGGTAAATACACTAGAGGTGACCGGAACAGTAAGACATTATAACTGGGGAAACTAAGCAAAGGTTGACAGTGGTCAGGACAAGTTTCTCTGAGCAAGGGACACTCACACAGAGGGCTGAAGGGGACTGTCAGGCCTGGAACTTCCCTGAGCAAGGGAATGACCAGGATGGGGAGAAATCTGACAAAGTGGCACATGAAAGGCCCTCCACAAAGGGTGGCAGCTAGCGGAAACCTGAGACGAAATAGCCTCTCTTGTGCCACTCGAGTATCTGATGGCCTCAAACAGTGTGTGTGAGCAGGAAATTCAGTCACTCCGCTGAGTCCATGAAAGAAGGAAGGTCTGTCTTATCATCAGGTTCTCCTGCTACTTCAGTGTTTGTTTTGTTTGGTCTTTTCAAGGACCACGTTGAGTGAGCCAAATTTCGTGTGCAGTCTCTTCCCCTTTGGGACCTGGCGGAGGCTGCCAGGTGTCGTGTCTGACTAGCAGATGTGATCCAGTCACTTCCAGTGTGAGCCGTTTGAGAAAAACGTGTCATATTTACAAGATTGCTGGATTAGTGGGAATCAGTTCGAGGGTACGATTTCAGTCCGTGCTGCTGGAATAGTTGTGAGTTTTCAGCGCGGCACTGAGTGAGCAAACCTCTGAAAGTATGCTTTTATTCTTTCCACACACCCCTCAAAAGTCTCCAAACCCCGGCTATTCTAAAGGGAATTAAGACTTCCTGAAGCAGTAGACAAAGAATTGAGTGTTATAGCTCCTCCGCCAGGTTCAGGTTACCTCCGACGGCAACTGGGCCACAGTACGCTGCGCGGCGTATATTTTCAGGGCTACGTGGGGAGAAGGGGAGGGCCCACTGCCCCTGGAAAGGCTGTGCTGTCGCTGGGTGCGGTGGGAAGTCACCCTCCCTCTTTGGGGACAAAACGTCCCGCCCTAAGCTGGATAGTGGCATATCACAGCTCGGCCTCCCAATGTCACCCACTGGCCTCTGTTTCCCATATCATCTGAGGTCACAGAGGCCCAAGCCCACAGAGGTGACTGCACAGCCTCACAGGAAGCCGAAGCTGTGAGAATAAGGATGTGCTGCCCAGCGCACGTCCCGGAGGAGCCGTCTGTGCACGGAGCCAGGCTGCGCTCGGGCCTGCGGCCAGGTCTGCCGCAGAGGGCCAGGTGGTGTTGGAGTTGGCCCACCACCTCTCTTCTGTCACATTTTCCAGGAAGGGGTGGGCAGGGACGGGTGGTAAGTGGGGACATTGTCAGCAATGAATGTTGGTGTTTTTGAGAGGGAGCCAAAGCATTGTGTGTTCCAGGGGGCCTGGCAGACTGCCTCCTCCGAGGGAGACGTGCCTGGCCAGACCCCCACCCTAGCCTGGAGCTGATTGTTTGAACTTTGCAGGGTAGGATGGGCATGGGTGTGAGTCCCACCATGAAGATCCTTTTTTTAAAAAAAATCCTTCAATCTTTAAGCAAATGAAGCAAAGGTACTGAAGGGTGGGTTTGATGAATTAGAGGTGAGCTTTTAGTACCAATCTTGCCAATCATTTCCAGGGGTTAGAAGTCGACCTTTGCTCTCTATTGTTCAATACTTGCTTCTAGGTATCAGCTGAGGCAAGTGGGAATTAATAATGGCTGTCCATACACACACACACACACACACACACACACACACACACAAAATAGGAAAAAGGAAACAAAGAGCCTAGAAATAAGTTTAACCAAAGAGGTGAAAGACCTATACACCAAAAACTGCAAGACTTTAATGAAATAAATAGAAGAAGACACAAATGAGTGAAAAGATATTCTGTGTTTGTAGATTGAAAGAATTAATATTGTTAAGATGTCCACACTACCCAAAGCAACCCACAGATTCCATTCAATCCCTATCAAAATTCCTGTGGCATCTTTCACAGAAATAGGACAAGCAATCCTAAAATTTGTATGTGACCACAAAATACCCAAATTGCCAAAGCTGTCTTCACAAAAATAAACAAAGCAGAAGACATCATCCTCCTTGATTTCAAAATATATTACAAAGCTATAGTAATCAAAATAATACAGTCCTGGTATAAAAACAGACACAGTCTAATGGAGCAGAAAACAGAGCCCAGAAATAAACTCACACATGTATAGTCAGTTAATTTATGACAAAGGATCTAAGGATATTCAATGGAGGAACAACCTGTCTCTTTGATAAATGGTGTTGGGAAAACTGGATCACTTTCTTACACCACACACCAACTCACAATGGATGAAAAACTTTAATGTAAGCCCTGAAACCATAAAACTCCTAGAAGAAAACATAAGCAAGCTCCTAGATAACAGCCTTGGTGATAATCTCTTGGATTTGACACCAAAAGCGAAGGCAACGGAAGAAAAAATAATCAACTGGGACTATATTGAACTAGAAACTTCCACACAGCAAAGGAAACCATCAACAAAATAAGAAGGCAACCTACTAAATGGGAGATGATATTTGCAAGTCATCCAGCCAATAAGGTGACAATATCCAAAATAGTATACAAAGAACTCATACAACTCAATAGCAAAAACCAAACAATCTGATTTTTAAAATGGGCAGAGGATCTGAATAGACATTTTTCCAAAGTAGACACTGAGATGGCCAACACATACATGAAAAGATGTTTGACATCACTAATCATCAGAGAAATGCACGTTAAAATCATAATAAGATATCACTTCATACCTGTTAGAATTGCTACTATCCAAAAGACAACTGATACAAGACTTGGTGAGGATGTGGAGAAAAGGGATCTCTCATGCACTGTTGGTGGGAATGCGGATTGGTGCAGCCACCGTGGAAAACGGTATGGAGGTTCCTCAAAAAATTAAAAATGGAACTGCCATATGATCCAGCAATCTCTTCTGGGTGTTTACCCAAAGAAAGTGAAAAAACTAGCTCAAAAAGATACATATTCTCACACACGCATGCACACACCCCTCATGTTCATTGCAGCATTATCTATAGCAGCCAAGATGTGAAAGCAGCCTGACTGTCCAGCGATGAGTGAACGGATAAAGAAAAGGTGGTACACACACGTACACGATGGAATATTACCCAGCCATAAAAAAGAACAAAACCTTGTCATTTGTGACAACATGGACTGAACTTGAGAGCATTATACTACATGAAGTAAGCCAGATAGAAAGACAAATGCCATACGATCGCACTTATATGTGGAACCTAAAAACAAACAAACAACCTAAGCTCGCAAATGCAGAAAACACATCAGCAGTTGCTGGGGTGGGGGTGGGGAGACAAACTGGGGGAAGGTCAAAAGGTACAAACTTCCAGTTACAAAACAAGGAAGTCATGGGCATGTAAAGTGCAGCATGGTGATGATAGTTAGTAATACCCTATTGCATATTTGAAAGTTGCTAAGAGAGCAAACCTTAAGAGTTCTCGTTACAAGAAAAGAATAAAAACTTTTGTAACTCCGTGTGGTGATGGATGTTAACCAGCCTTATGGTGATGATCGCTTCACGGTGTGTATACAAATGTTGAATCATGATGTGGAACACCTGAAACTCACAGAGTGTGATATGTCCATTTTATTTCAATTTTTTAAAAAGAAATTAAAGAAAAATATTGGCTGTGCAGCTTGCAGCCAGGGGAGCATAATCAGGTGTGTGTGTTCGCTATTTATAAAAGGCCTTTCCACTGTGGTTAGAGTTCTTCCTCATATAACTCTCATTGCCCTAACATAACCCAGAAGAACACCATCAGCAGAAGGGTGTCCAAATCCAATATGGTCAACTTCTCACCACTCTCGGGGAAATTTTCTTTTAAACATTTTTGTTGTTGTTGCTCAAGTATGGTTTTCCGCCTTCCCCCCTCCCCGCCACCCCTCCCCACCATCGGGGAAATTTTCTACCAGAAGTGGGTTCTGCTGACGCGGAGCTTTCCTTCTGGAGCCGGGTGGTTCAGTGGGTTGAGCTTGGTCCCTTTCACACTCCATCTGTCTGTTCGCCGCTTGTCCCCACTTGGAAGGTCTGATGCTGCGGGCTGTTTCCCACCTGGTTTCAGTCACAGGGGTCACCACTGCCACCTGCATGCAGGGTGGCACCGACAAACAGGCCTGGGCCCATGTGTGACCAACGTGAGGCTGTGTGTTTGAAGCTGTGTGATCAGTGGGACACTGAGTGTTCGCAGGGACAAGGCTGAGGGGTGGTGTGTGGCCCAGAGGGGACCACCTGTCACCTGAACTCACCGCCTGTCCACCGTCTGTGATCCTGTCAGTCAGGATTTCAGAGATCGTCTCAGAGGATTGCCAGGTTTAGCAAATAAAAATATAGCATGTCCTGTTACATTTCAAATAAACAATGAACACTTTTTCGTATAATTATGTCCCAAATATTGCAGGGGATATACTTATGCTTAAAAAGCATTTGTCCTTTTTCTGAAATTTGAATTTAACAAGGCACCCGGTATTTTCCGACAACTCTAACCCAGGTGCAGGAGGCCTCCATATGCTCCTCCTGAAGGCAGAAGTGAAAGGACACCAGCCCTCTTCACATGCTGGCTTCTTCGTGTGGTAATTAGCCTGTCAACCCTTCTGGGGCTGCTTGTCAGACTGAGCAGTGTTTGCTTCTGGGATGAACAATTTGATGCAGAGAACCCAAATGGCTAGTTGTCTACCCACTCAGCCAAAGAGACTTTTCACAAAAAAAGAAATGTGTCCTTCAGTAAAAATGACACTTTCAGGTAACTTCATCTCCATGGCCAGCTGATGCCTTGGGGATGAACCCCCCACCCCAGCCCAGCCCCTCCTGCCCCCTTGGAACAGGCGCACCCCGTGTGCTGTGGCTGGGCCTGCGCTCCCTCTGTTTGCCCTCTTAGCCCCTGAACTGGAGGCGTGAGGAGGGCAAGCCCCACCGGTTTCCCTGGCTATCACCTCATTCCTGCATTTACAGTATTTCCTGGACCCTATTTGCCTGAGAATCTGGGCCAATATTTAATTATTTCAGAGGGGGTGAAATTCACATAACATAAAATTAACCGTTTCAAAGTGTACGACTCAGTAGCATTTGGTACAGTCACAATCTCGTGCAACCAGCACCTCAGTTCAGTTCCAAAATGTTTTTTATGACCCCCCGAAGAAAAGCCTCGTGACCATACAGTGGTCAGTCCCCAGCAACTTACTTCTGATTTCCTGAAAAATGGAGGGCTTCTAATGACTATGCTGTATTCCTGAAACCATGATAAAACAACCCTGAATGGGAACTGTCATTGAAAAGTAAAAGGAAAAAATGGAGGGCTTTCCTCCGTGGGCGCCTGGTTTACAAGCCTCACTGCACACCTTCCACGGGGGTGTTCACAATGAACGGGCCCTGCAAAGACGGGTATGGCAATGGGAGGAGTCTCTGGTTCACAGAGGAGGGGGCACCTTCGGGCGGGGCTTACCAGGGAGAATTGGCTGGAGCTGCCAGGCTGTGGAACAGCAGGGCAGGTGGTCATCAAGACCGTCTTGTGAAATTATCGGGGAAGAAGGGAAGGGAAGGGAAACCAAGAAGGTGCCCAATTGGGCCTGAGCGTCCAGGTTCAGAGGGAGCAAATGAATCACTGAGGGGAGGGGCTGACTTCCCCTTGGCCACTGAGTCCTCTGAGGTTTTCTGATTTACAGAAGGAGTTAGTTCCCTCTCAAAGGATCCCTTGACTCTCTCCTCTCTGGTGGGACCAGCCCTCCTTATTGTATATGAAATCCGGTGCAACTGCATTTTTGGAGACAGCTGCTACTTCCTGCAGTGAGTTGTAGCACTTTTATTATCCAGCTGGGCCCAGCCTCTTTTATTCTTTCGCTGCCGACAGGGGTTTGCAGCTCACCACAAAACCGAAGCTCCCCCACTTGGAATGGATTTGCAAGAGTTGTCCCCTTTGTTCCAGACTCGGGGGGGGGGGGGGGGGTGTCAGGTATTGAGCTAACACCTCCTTTTTTTTTGTAAAAGGTGTAAGAAAAAGAATGAACCAAGAGGAAGATCTTCCTGAGACAGTTCGAGCTGCCAGGGTGGCACAGAGTTTAACAGCCATATACTCAGCAAACACGTACGGAGTGTGTGTTTGTGCAAGGCACTGGGTTGGAAGCTGCACATGAGGGCCGCTGACCTTTAGGTAGTGCATTCTACACCCCAGGCAGTTCCAAGTGCCTCCCTGATATTCACTCATTGAAGTAAAGCAGGCCTGTGGTTATTTAGGGGAAAATGAGCTGCCTCAGAGTGGAGGTTGTCCACAGGGAGGTCTGTCCTGGGCCCAGGCTTATCTGCCAGCCCAACTGGCAAGAGCAAGTCAACCTTGTCTCTACATGCTCACCATGGGCACAGGATGCAGAGGAGTTGCGGTGACAACAGCAGTGAAGTGGAGGAACACAGAGGTGCCGATCCCTCCATGCACGGAGCCCGGCCCGTCAATGCCTTCACCCTCCGACGTCCCTCCCTGTGTTACGGCCATGGTCCAAGGAGATGAAACAACAAGGCACTCTGTCCAGCCTGTGGACGCCTGGCTCAGGAATCGGAGAAGTAACAATACTTAAGTGGATGCCCTGAATAAAACATGTGTGCTTTGGGCATCAGGCTAACATGTTTGAAGGTGAAAAAACCCTGGTACCAGTCACATAGCTGATGTTTCCATGAACAGAACTGAAAGACCTTCCTTGGCCTGGCCTGGCGGGTAACCATTCATCCTGGGTTGGGGGACAAAGGATTCTGCCAATGTAATTACACTTTCTTCCCGTAAGAATAATTTGTGAGATGTCTAACTTGATGCAATTTTATTTTATACCTTTAGATGATTTCTTCCATCTTCACAAATCCATAAATTAGGAGAACATCTTCACTGTGTCCGGCAGTGGGGATCAGAAAATACAGTTCCTATGTTTTCCCTTTCACAGTGTACTCAAATAGAGATCCCTTTAAAGTGCAGCCCATCTGAAACCATGCCTGACGTTTACACTATTCTCGAATCCCGTATACTTTCGCCTTGTTTCCTGTCTTGGATCAGGTTGTTGACAGTGTGTGTGTGTGTGTGTGTGTGCGTGCGCACGCATGATTGAAGTCTTTCAAGGAAGGGTTAAAGAGTCACCTGCAAATCAGCTTCTCTCCAAGGGAGGGCATGTGGAATCACAGCGCTTAGGAGAAGTGGGATAATGAGGGGGTTGCTGGTTGTGCTGTTGCTTCCTGGGAAGCTTCAGGAAGGGCGAGGAGACTAATTGGCTGGTCTGGCAAACAATTCAAGATGAGTCCCAAAGCAGGAGCCAGATGCTGGCAGGAAGTGAATGGAAATTCACCTTTGCACTGGCCCCACAGTGGGAGGTGCACAGATGGCGAAAAGCAGAACCCTGAGGGCGAAAGCAAAGGCCCTTTTCTCTGTCGTCTGCCAGGAGGGGAACAAAGGGTTTACCGGTGCCTCCAGGAAACAGCCTTTGCTCTCATTTTAGTTTCATCGAAGGAGTTTGCCCACATTGCAACCCTGTTAGTATGAGTTTAGTGGCTTCAGAGAGTGTCCGGGCAGCGTGACTAGGAAAGGGCTATGAGTGAGGCTTCAGTGGCAGCAAAGGAGATGGAAATAATTGTTTTAAATAACGTGGGCACCCTCTAATCCGGGATGACCTCGCGCGGTGAGGTTGTGCACGACCGAACACTAGGGGGCACCATTGGTATGTGAATGGCATGCCCTAGAGCACTGCGGAGGACAGGCTACACAATTCTCCGCAGTCCCGACTTCTTGGAAGCTGAGCCTCCCGTTCAAGTTAATTCTGCCAGCTCAGTGGGGCTCTTCTAAGAAAAAGCACTGCAGGGGTTAGTAGCTGCTGCCCTGCACCCTCATTTCCACAAGGGATTGGTAGTATACATTTTCCCAATATACTCTTGTAACTTCAGGTATAGAAACCTCATAGATTCAGATGAACTTAGTGGAAGGAGGTAGGAAGGCAGGCAATATAAATTAATAAAATAAAGAAGTCTGAGCATACTTATAATAACCTGGTATCTTCATGTTTGAGTACACAAGGGAAATTAGAATAGGACTATATTTAAAAAAGTTCTAAATGGCTTAAATGAAATGGAAAATTTAGTATTTGCTTAACAAATCCTAAGGTAGGGCAGAAGCAAAGTTAGTTAATTCAATGGTTCGACAATGTCAGAAAAGATCCAGGTTTCTTACAACCATCCCAGGCCATTCTCACTTAGCAGTTCTGCTTTGACCCTCTGGCCACCTTGTCTCATGGTTACAAGATGGCAGCCATGGCTCCAGACCTTCCACACAAACCACACGGCATCCTTTGCACAAACAGTCCTTTCCTATGTGTGTGTGCAGGTATGTGTGTGTGTTTTATCTGAGAGGAAAACCTTAGTCAGAAGCAATCCATATTAGAATACAAGTTATGCTGCTAGAACAAAAGACTTGAAAATATGATAGTTCTAACAACAAATAAATTTGTTTACCTCTCCTGTACCAGTCCCAGTGTAAATCTATCTTGTTTCTCTGCCATTTCCTGGTGCCACACTCTTGCTTCAAGTTGGATCACCAATACCACCTTCCTTCTACAGAAAGGGGGAAAGAGGGGAAGTAAAGAATAGCAATCACCAAGTTAAAAACATGACCTGGAAATTAGACTAATTTTTTTCTCACATCTCATTGGCCAAAACTTAGTCACATGGTCACATCTTGCAGCTAGGGAGGCTGGGAAGTATAGTCTCTATAGTCGGGCATGTGCCCAGCCAACACCGGAGGAATGCTGCTATGTAGAAAAGAAAGGGGAAATGAGTAAGTAGAGGTAATGAACCTTTTCTGCCATGCTCCCCTGGTAGCTTTCTGCTCTCATTTCATTGGTCAGAATTACTTCACCTGATTGGACCCAAACCATTGCTGCGTGAGAAGTGAGACCAGCATGACTGGCTTAGACCAGGGTTTCCCAGCCTCAGCAACACTGGCATTTGGACTGGATCACTTTTAGGGGTGGGGGGTGGGCTGGTCCTGCACATTGTGGAATGCTTGCCAGCATCCCTGAGCTCTACCCACTGGATGTCAGTAGCACACCCCTCTCCCTTATGATGACCAAAAATGTCTCCAGACATTGCCAAACTACTTTTAGGTGGGAAACCCTGGTTTAGATCAACCAAGATTTTACCCTGGAACAGGAATAGGATGCCTGTTCCTTGATTCACATTTTAAACAGGTGGGCACAAATCAGAGCCATCCTAACAGGAGTGGTGAACGAAATAGCCTAACAGTGTCCTCTATGAACAATCATGGAATAAACATCAAGTAACATGTTAGCAAATGGAGGTTCTAGCAAAGCATTTGCTAAGTAAATAATTTGTTTATTTACTTAAGACACACGTGTATCTTAAGAGTATACCTGATACCAAAGTGTTCCAAGTATTCTAGGCTCTGGAAATATAGTAACAAAGCAAAGTACACCATCTCTGCCCTTATAGACCTTGAGTTTCAGCACATGGCTAGCTAAGAGTCAGCTATGGAGGTTGTATAGGGTGGGAGTGAAGCATGGGAATCGGAATTAAACACTCCTGGACCCACAGTTTGGTCCTGCCACTTATTAGGCATGTGACCCTGGACAAGCTACTGTTAACCCTCTGACTTTCATTTTTCTTAACTCTTGAATGAAGATAATACTATTATCCACCTCCTAGGGTTTTTTTTCTGAGGATCAAATAATATATACTCCTTAGCTCAGCAATTGTCTCCAGATAACTACCAGCTGCATGGCAGCAAAAGTGCTCCGGACTAGGGGTCAGAGGTTTTTCATCCAGCAAGTATTTGTTGAGCATATTTTAGGCGCCACGCTCAGTTCTAGACACTGGGTATTCCGGAGAGTCAGAGAACTGAGGTATACACGGTGTCCTTAAAAAGACCTCCAAATTCAGTATCTAGACGGATGGCCCTGGGGTGGGGTGAGGGTGAGAAAATGAATGCACCCTGGGTATAGGTCCAAGTTTAAGCCTACAGTTTTCTTTTCAGCATTTGAATTAGCCTAGCACATAATAGGTGCCCAATAAAATGTCTCTATATAGTAAGAACAAAAATTCTGACTAGCAAAAAGGTTTTGTAAGGTACAAAATCCTGTGTAAATGTCAGTGAAGTCAAGAACACTGATAATTATTGATCAAAATAATTGCCCTGGCCGAGGTGGCTCAGTGGATTGAGCACTGGCCTGCAGCCCAGTCAGGGCACATGCCTGGGTTGCAGACCAGGTCCTCAGTGGAGGAGCATGTGAGAGGCAACCACACATTAATGTTTCTCTTCCTCTTTCTCCCTTCCCTTCTGTCTAAAAATAAATAAATAAATAAACTTTTAAAAATAATTGAATTATATGCAAATTAAAATTATCAAAACTTTTTCAAATACTTGAAGGTTAATTGACTCAAGATTATGATTTTGCTTACATTATTTTCCTAATAAACCCTTTCCACTATGGACTAGAAAAGTAAACTTTAAACCAACTCATATCCAAATCATGGCAAATACAGGTAGGATCTAAATGAAGGGGATTTCACCATGCAGTTTATCTGGGTTTTATATTTTTGTAAATCTGTCATGTTAAATTCATTGACTTCATCTATAAAAATAGATTCAAATTTGCTTAAAACTTATTTTGGCTGAATAAATGGAAACAGAATAACAACAAATGACAATCTAACGAATTCTAAAAAATGTTGGTGGCAAAATTGTGTCTGTTCTTCCAATTTGCTGGCCATTACTTTATTCTGACTTTTATTCTTTTTTTCTAGCAAATCAAGCTGTTTCCACTTAGATTACTTCTAAATCTCCAAAGGTAGCCGCCTTTAATACCAATCAGGAAGCAACTGAAAAGTATGAGAGAAAACGGAGGCCCCAAGTCTTGTCCTGCTGCGGGGGAGGCCGCACAGGCCGTGATCACATGCCTCCTTCCTCCAACACGTCTCACTGAAATCTGGGAAAATAAAAAGGTAAAGTGTTTGTCGAATGCCTGAGGGCAGAGGTGGGAAAAGCAAAGGTGAGCTTTCCAGAGAACTGAATTTGGCAGGAAATTGCAGAATGAGATTTGGCTTGAAAACACAAGTTTATTTACCGAGAAGGAAACTATGAAAAGATCAAAGCACCCATCCCCCTCGCACATTCTCCCAGGTGATTCCAGGTCTGACCTGCGAGAGCGAGCGGGGTAAGCGGTACTGTATTAAAACTGGAGGAACCTTTGGCGTTCCCCGTGCTGCTTTGCCTAGAGCACGGGTCGCTGCCCAGAGTGTATGGCGGTGCCCGGCCTAGAGCTTTTGCCCACTAGACCGGCTTTCGCACACATGGGTAGCTGCATTGCTTTTTATACCCCGTGATCCATTTATACATGTTTTTCTACTAAAAATATCTGTTGAAGTAAGCATAGGTCATAATCCCTAAGAGCATTTTTACCTATTCAAAGTGAACTCAAACTAGAACAAGAGTTAAAGACACACAGACAAGGGGGCCTCACGCAGTTCCTTCCTCATTAAGTCTGCTGTGAATATTATCTGGTTTGATCTCAGGGGCTGAGTAAAGAATTCACTGGGAATCTTTTCTTAGGGCCAAACATCTTTTATAAAGAACTTTTGTTGACCATCGGAGCTTGTTGTACCTAACAGATGCATATGAGGGATCTGCCCAGCCCACAGCCTGGGCCACAGCCTCAGTGGGGTGGCCTCTGCATGCTCTAGCTCTCCCCGGGGACCAGTGACAGCATTTTTTGTCCCGGGCCTTCAGGCCTCAGGAAGATCCTGGCTTGTGCCTTGGTTAACCTCTTGGTGCTTCCTTGTACCTTAGTGTGTGTGTGTGTGTGTGTGTGTGTGTGTGTGTGTGTGTCCCCTTAGCCCTACCCACACCTCTCCAAGACATAGTCTCTCTAGAAAACTTTCTGTCACTTAAGCCTATACCTGTGCCACTTGTTTCCTGCAGGGACCCCGACAACCACATTCCCTGTGGTATTTACTATCACTACTCTAACAAATACTGCAAGGGTGGTGGCTTTTAAAAAAACACCCTATATTTATTTTCTTCCAGTTCTGGAGGTTGTCCACAGTGGGTCTGACTTGGCTACAGTCAAGGTGTCGGCAGAGCCCATTCCCCTGGAGGCTCCAGGAGAGAATCCACTTCCTTGCCCCTTCTGGCTTTACACACTGCCCACATTCCTCGGCTCATGGCCCCCTGACTGTGTTTACATTTTAACCGAGACTCTGATGCCTCAGAGAAGGGAATAGTAACAGGCCTCTCAGGTACTCAGTGAGGAGGTGGTACCATTGGCGCCCCCTTGTTTTAGCGCCCCCTTGATTGTCCCTCAAAGCCTGGAGGTTATGAACTTTCGGAGGAACCAGGCACTACGGTACAGTTACTGGTTAGGAGCTTGGGCTCTGGCTTCAATTCGTGCGGAGTGTCAAGCCTTTTGCTGTCGTGCATGAGCTGTGTGATCTTGGGCATGTTACTATACATCTCCACATTAGTTAAAATATAGGCCAAGACGCTGTAACAAAGGCACCCTAAAATATAGTGACTCAAAAATAGATAGACATTTCTTATTTACATAATAGCTAAAGACAGGTTTAGGGTAGGCATGTGGCTTTGTCCCATAAGCCCATCCAAGGAGCAGGTTCCTTCTCCCCCAGCTCACTGTCCTTGCTGCCGTGGAGAGTTGGCTCGCCACGGCCCGTCCTTGTCTGAGCATGGGGACAAGGATAAGAAGATGCAGTGGGCAAGCAGCTTCCTTTTAAGGATAGAACCCTGAAATTGCAAACGTCAATTTTATTTTCTACTCACATCTAATTGGCTAAAATTTAGTCACATGGCTACATTAAACTACAAGGGGGGCCAGGAACCCAGTCAAAATGTATGGGTTTCTATTACTTAAAGAAAGGAAGAAAAACGGAAATTAGGGAGCAATTAGGAGTCTCTGCCACATTCTCTGCAGCTTAGTTTTCTTGTCTATAAAATAAGAACATTTTGGAGATTAAATGTAATACATAGAGAGGGATTAGAATTATTTGCCAAACATAGTAAATGTTCAGCAAATGCTAGTTTATATCACAGTAATATATAAGGGGGGACCCCCAAAACTGGAATTATCTTCTGGAGGGTGAGCCCATTGTACTACAGGCTTCCCCCACTAGGTGAGTGTTCTAGGAACCCATTTTATCAGTGTACCAGCTGGCGTTGGTGTGAGAGGCTGAGTTCACCTTTAGTGAATTTTTTCTGAAGACTCTTTTGACACATTTGCCCATTTCATGATGGGTGATTTACGAGCGCACCTGCTCGCACCATGCTGAGTGTTCAGCAGTTTTTGACCAAAATGGCGTGAGCCCTGTGCCCCACCCTCCTTTCACCTGATCTTGCCCTGGGCAACTTCTTTTTGTTTCCCCAAATGAAAAAAAGTCCTTAACATCCCAGAAGGAAACATTTTGCCAATGTGGAAGAAATAAAATAAAAATTAAAAAAAAAAAAACAGTAGAAGTACTAAAGGCAACAAAATCAACAAGTTCAAAAACTGTTTTGAGCAGTGGAAAAAACACCTCAGTAAGCACAGTGAATCGAATGGAGAGTACTTAGAAGGTGACTGGATGCACCTTCTTACTTACATTGGTACTTAGACGTAACAATGAATGCACGAGTTTTTATAAATAAATTCTGCATGTTGGGGTTCTTCTCCCTCCTGTGCCTCTCCCTCTTCCCCTCTGTGCTTGGGTCTGAATGCCTGCCTCGACGTTAGTGCCGAGCATGAGCGACCCGAGGATGCTGGGGTCTCATTTCGATTGGGATTGGCCTCCTGGGTGTGGATGGCCGGGCTGGGTTAAAGGTGCAAGGTTAGGGTGCACCCGGGCACCCACACAGAGCCCGGTTCACCCACAGCACTGAACAAACACGGATGTGACAAATTAAATAGTGTGTCTATGAGTGTGAAGTACGCTCAGCCTGAGCAGGAGAGTCAGGAGGGAGAGGAGCCGAGGAAGGGAATGGTGGGGAGGGGGAGAGGAAGGCAGTGGAGGGAAAAGGGGACTCTGCCAATTAGGAAAAGACTTCCCTTTCTCAGGGCACAGTGCTCTCGCCTCTCTCAACATCGTGACAGTACACAAACGTCTGCTGACTGCTGCGATGTGAGTGGTGTCCCTGGAGTGGTTCGGTTTACCACCTGTGTGACCCGTCCTGGAGAAGCCACGCAAAGTTCAAAGGTTGGGGGATAGTCGGGGATAAGAGAGCGAAGCCACGTGGATACGGAGTACAAGACTAGAAATTGGAAATAAAGGCGATGTTTGGCCAGAATCGTGTTCCGCCAACCCCCAAATTCATATGTTGGAGCCCGAACCCCCACTGTGACTGTGTTGGGAGGTAGGGTCTCCGGGGAGTTAGTCATGGCTAAATGAGGTCACGGAAGGGAGGCCAATCTAATCTGACTGGTGACTTCATAAGAAGAGGAAGAAATACCAAGATCTTTCTGTCCCTGCGCACGGAGGAGAGCAGGCCATGTGCGGGCACAGTGAGAAGACAGCCATCCACAAGCCAAGAGAGAGGCTCCACTAGGAACCACCCCTGCAGACACCTTGATCTTGGACTTCTAGCCTTCAGAACTGAGGAAACGGATGTCTGTTGTCTAAGCCACCTGGTCTGTTGTTATGGCAGCCTGAGCAGACTAATACAGTGGGAAAAGGAAAAGGTTCACAAGAGTACAAAAAGGGCAGAATTAGAGGAAAAGGAGGAGCAGGAGAGAGAGAAGGTTCATTTCTTTACTTCATACTGGGCATCTGGGACTTCAAGAGAGAGGTTTAATGACTGATAGGCCTGTTATTTTGGTCTAGTCTTTATAAATGAGGCACTACTGCCACCTGGTGGCAACATGCTTAATCCACTAATTCACTCAGCAAGCATCTATGGAGTGCCTTCTGTGTGCTAGGAAGCATGCTAAGCTAGTACTAGCGAACAATTGATTAACATCTACTGCTTGCCAAGCTTTATCCTATATGCTTTACGTAGAAAAAGGATTGAAGCTTCACTACAGTCCTCTGGGTATTATTCTCTCTTTTTACGTAGGAGGAAATAGAGACACTAAAATATCCAATAACTTGCCCAAGAGTCTGTACAGCTACCGAAAGAGAGTCGGACCTTGATCCAGGGAGCCTGGGTCCTGAACCCTTCACAGACACACTCCCTGTCCTTACAGTTCCTTTCTAAAAGGAGGTAAGTAACCAGTTTAGAGAAATTGTGTAAAATGTTAATAATTTGAAATGACAGCATTCGGTGTGATGAATTAGAGTGTTTGGGAGGGGACTGAGCCTGGGGCAGGACGGCTTTTAGGGAGGCTCATGACCTTGGTGCAGGATGTGAGCAAGGGACTCAGCCAGGCTGAAGGGTGGGGTTGAAAGGAAAGGGACAGACTCCTGACAAAGAATTAACAGGCAGTGGGGTGAGAGGGGCCAAACGGCACTTAGCTCGGGTGCTGCTCCATTCTGTGTGTTTGTGTCTGTGGGTTATTCCTGAAGGATTCTGTTTCTGATGTATCATCACAAACCTTCCTCTTCATCTAAAAGGGGCCACATTCACCCGATTCATTAGGGTACTGGCCCAGACTGAGGGGGTTTTGAAAAATAGGAAGTCCACATTTCACAGGAGCTGTTTCAGCAAGAGGGAGCAGAGTGGGTGGGAAAGTCAGGGGAAGGCAGAGCAGATGAGGGGAGGGAGAGAGAGAAAGGAGAGGGAGGGAGAGAAACTATAAAGCATTGCTATCCAGTAAACAGCCACTAGTCACTGTCTAAATTGTAATTTTAATGAATTAAATTAAAATAAATGAAATTAAATCAAATTAAAAATTTAGTCCCTCAGTTACACTGGGCATATCTCAAGTGCTCAGTAGCCACTGGCGGCTAACGCCACCGTGATGAACAGCATGGATACGGAACAGTTCCAATGTCACAGAAAGCTCATCGAACCCCTCTCCCGGACATCGGGGTCTCCCCAAGACAGAGCTGGGTGTAGGTCACCCAGAAACCGTCTTGCAGCTGGAAGTCTGCAGGTCAGTGACCATCGGAGAGCAGAAGCGAAACAGAAGGTGCCTCTTCTTGATGCTGACCTGTCCCCGGGCAGGCTGAGATGCTAACTCGCAATAGGATTGGCTCCTGGTTTTGAGTGAGGTGATGAAAGTGAAGGGGGGCCTGGTTGCCCCCTTCTACGGGTCCTGGAGCTGGTTATTGAGTGCCATTGCTCCTACCCTCCAAGGGTCTCCTTCTCAGTGTCCACATGGTTGGTGGTTCAAGAAGGCAAGAGCCACCTCACCTACCAATCTCCATTTCGCTCAGGGCCTTTGCTCCCAATGGATGCTCCATTAAATTACCCAGAAGTGGCCTGTCACTGCGGACACTCATGTGGGCCTCTGGGCTCCTGGCCCCACCTCTATGAAGATCTGAAGGTGCTGAATAAAAGTTCTTTTCTGTGTGTGCGACAGTTATGCTTGTTTGCTCATATGTGAGCCTCTGATTCTCTAACATTAATTTTCTACTTGTGGTAAACTGGAAGAGATGGGTGATTTAGACAGGCAATAAGCAGCTGGTAAAATTAAATTTCCATTTAGGCTGGCTGCTAAAGAGGAGCTTACACAGACACAAACACACAGAATGGGGTAGCACCCAAGCTAAGCACTATTGGCCTCACTCGTCCCACTGCCTGCTAATTCTTTGTCCAGTGTCTGTCCCTTCCCTTTCAACCCCACTCTTCAGCCTGGTTGAGTCCCTTGCTCACATCCTGCACCAAGGTCGTGAGCCTCCCTAAAGGCCTCCTGCTCTAGGCTCAGTCTCCTACAAAACACTTTGCAGCAAATTTGGCCAACAAATATGTGTTGAGCATCTACTGGCCTCAAATTATTATAGTCCAGTAGGGAGACACAGTGGCATAAAGAAGTGGACATAAACACACAGACACAGAGTGGGATATGTCTGTTGGTTAATATTCCTTTGGTTGCACGTAACAGAAAACTCCAGCTGGTGTAGGCTGCAAAGGGTATTTCCTTAGCTCATGAAGTCCAAGGGTACATTTGAAGTTAGGAGGGGTGGAGTCCAGCAGCTCAAACAACGACAGCAGCAGCGCCCTTCCCCACGCCCTCATTTCTTCTGGCTCTCTTCGTTTTGGCTTCCTTCTCAGGCATCACGGGGAGATAAGAAGGCTTCACACTTGCAATGGGCCTGTGTGTGTTTCTCTCCAGAAGTTCCTGCCGTGTTCCAGGGTGCACTCTGATTAGACAGGCCTGGCTCACAGCATCGCCTCTGAGCTGGGGCTCCTCAGTGCTCTGATCGGTGGGACTTGGGCCCCAGGAGCTACCCCTGAAATGAGGTGGATCACAGAACCATTGCCAGAGCAGAAGAAAGACTAGAAGCTCAGAGAAAAAACAGCAAACGTCTCAATAGTATGCGCGAGACATATGGAGAACAAGGAGAAACAGGTGCCCGACTCTGCGTGCACATCACGAGGGTTGAGCAGCAGAGGGTGAGCCTGAGCTAACTCTGGAGAAGAGAGCAGGAGTTTGCTGCGCAGACAGGAGGAGAGGTGAGGATGGCCCAAGCAGTCACAAAAGAGAATGCACTGTGTATCCATAGTTTTGTACCAGGCAAAATCTTGATAAAAAGCCAGGCTCTAGGGCCACAGTGCTGGTTTTAATTCCAATTCTGGAACTGACTAGTTACATAATCTCGGCTGGTTATTTAACCTTGGGTTACTTAGCAACTTAACTAACTTGGTTACCTAACCAGGGCAGAGCTCATGCCTCAGTTTTCCCATCTGTAAAATGGGGAAAGTGATAGAACATATATCACAAGTTGTTATGGTGATTAATTAAAATGTTTCTAAATGTCTAAGCAGTTAGAATAGGGCCTAACACATAGAAAGTGCTAAAAAAATATATTGAATAACATAACATGTCTTTATTGATTGATGATTGCTATAACCTAGTTTAAAATAATGGCTTACAATTATTTTGTGTAATGCAGTACAAATTTGGTTTTAAAACAATCACAAGAAAAGAAAGATAAAACTTGACCTTTGACCTGACCATTTACAGGTGACATTAAATGTCATACAGAATCCCAGTCCTGCTCGTATATAAACTTCCCTCTCTCCAGTCAGACTGCCTTAAGCTGTTATCCCACAGCTGCACATTTTATACAAAATGTAGTTTCTCTTTCCGGCTTTTGTTTCCTGAGGGCTAATCTTACAGGCTTATTTTTGCAAAACGTTGCTCAATTTAGCCCACCCAGCCTTACGCGACAACGACCTGATGCAAACAATCACGAAGGAAAAGGATTCTGCAGAGCGTGCACACTTTGCCTTCCTTCACTTTGTCAGGACTGGGCTCTGAAATCGGATCCACGGTCTTGTCATTCAGACTCTGAGACTTACATGTCCTCAACTGATTAATTAATTAATGTGTACACCTTAGGGCTTCGGACAGATGTTCTCATTATATTGCACTCTTTGGAAACCCTCCAATCTCCACCCTTAAGAAACAATGGCTTTCAAAATGGTCTAAGCAAAAGGAAACATATCTTATTTGCAATGTTTTGTGCAGTAGGGGAAAGAAAGGAAGTTAGAAAAGGCCTGTGGGGAGGCCAGGGCACAGGGCAGCGCTCAGAAAGGATGTGCTCCGTGGCCCCACTGCCTGCGTCTGCACCGCAGCCCTGCCTGGTCCACACTGAGTGACCTGAGCAAATGACTTATCGGAGCCTCCATGTCCTCCTCTGTAAAATGGGGGTGGTCATGATGTCTACCTCATGGTACCAGCAAGCTCCCAAGAAGGCCCCCGACGATCCCCACCTCCTGCAGTTCATAGATGGATATACTCCTTCCTATTGTCTCAGGGTTGGGCTGTGTGACCGAATGAAAGTGACGGGAATAGTGGGGTGTCACTTTCAAGGCTCAGTGATGCTCGTTCAAAGCCTGAAAGATAGCTTTCCAGTGGCTGCTAGTTCCTCCCTGCTGGGGGACAGGACACCTCCCTGAGTCCTGTCCTGATCCCCAGGCCGGGGGGGCAGTAGCTGGCCCCCGGGCACATCGGCCTCTCGTAGGACATGGGATGGTTCGTGGTTTGGAAATCCATCTGAGGGTTCAAAGGAGCGTGAGTTGTTTTTCTGAATTTGCCTTTGGTATCTTAGTTTGCTCTTAGGCATCAAGTTCACCAGAAGTACTTCCCTTTTCAGTTACCCACCCAGACCTGACACGTTCATTCAGGAGGGCTGTCCAGAGGGGGACGGACACATGGGTGCGGGCAGAAAACATTAAGGCTCTGACTTTGTTTGCGTGTCTGGTCTGTTTCACAGGCGTGACTTGTGACAGATGGTCATGAACAACTGTATTTTGTTCTTCTGTTGTTCCTTTAACTTTTCTCTGTGGGCTAGTATTTTCTCTGTCTCTGGTTAAAACCTTCTGCAGGCTCAGGACTTTTCTACACACTCAGGCAGTTAAAAGCTCCAGGGTCACGTTTCACAGACGGCAGTCTCCGTGCAGAAGGTGGAATGTGAGTGTGAGTGAGCCACAAGAACAAGCAGAGCTAAGGGCTCTCCTGCTCCAAGGTGAGGTGGACCTGTTGATTTAACAAGCACAGCAAAATAGTGAGTGACAGCTCCGATCCGACAAGGCAACCCCCAACCCTGACCACCATCATGCAAATCAAAATTATTAAGACAGTTACTTAAAATAACAATGTATATTCATTATCATTGACAACGAACATTGCCTTTCATGTATTTTGTGCCTTGAGATATTTGTCAATTATGCTAACACCTGTGGACAATTGATTAATAAGCAAGTAAACATTTATTGAGGGCGTGCCCCCAATTTCTGCTAGCATTGGTTAGCAACACAAAAGAATCAGGGACCCTTGCGTTATGTTTCTACGTGAGCCTCACTGCTTCCAGGAAGGTGCCCACTGGCCTCCCAAGGACCCCCGCGGCATGTGCTGAACAGCCCACCTAAGTACTCTTTAATTATTCAGTTTTCCACACTGCTCGCCCATGGTTTCATTTTATAGTCTCTGTTTCCCAGTGAGTTTATGAACTTCCCAAGGACAAGCAGGCATCTGTGCTGCCTGTACCCATGAGAGGTGTCTGGTAATGCCCCAGAGTGGAGGTAATGCCCCGAGTGGAGGTAATGCCCTGAGTGGTGGTAATGCCCCGAGTGGAAGTAATGCCCTGAGTGGTGGTAATACCCAGAGTGGTGGTAATGCCCTGAGTGGAAGTAATGCCCCGAGTGGTGGTAATGCCCCAAGTGGAAGTAATGCCCTGAGTGGAGGTATTACCCCAGAGTGGTGGTAATGCCCCGAGTGGAGGTATTACCCCAGAGTGGAGGTAATGCTCCGAGTGGTGGTAATGCCTGGAGTGGTGGTAACGCCCCGAGTGGAGGTATTACTCCAGAGTGGAGGTAATGCCCTGAGTGGAGGTAATGTCTGCCATGAGGACCCACTTTAAGTCTACGATTCATTGTTCTGCAGTTACCCCTCTCCAAGTAAAGGAGTGGGAGTTGGGGGGAGAGGGGAAGGACAGATGGAAAAACTCAAAAGAATCTGGCAGATTTGCTGTCACATTCCTTACAGAGAAGAAGTAAAAGCCAAACCTGTCACAAAAGATCAGTTGATTTCTAGTTTTATACAATTCTGGCCAATGATTTCCCTCAGAAATGAAGAGGGTGCCTCCAAGGAGAGAGAGACTGGGAAATTCTGGGACCAGGGTCCTGGCCGCCAGCGCCAACCTCAGCCCCCACGGGGCATCTTTTCTTCCTGCCAGTTCCCTTCCTTCGTTCCCCCCACCCTCTCCTCCCTCTGATTCCTTTCAGATGGATCCACTGGGTTTGGTTTTTTATTTTTGTTTCTGGGTGTTGAGTTGTGTGAGTTCTTGACCAATTCTGGACATTAACCGCTGACCAGATGCATCATTGGCGATATGTCCTCCCATGCAGTGGTCATCTTTCCATCCTGTCTTTGATTCCTATCTCTCAAGTAAGGACCTGCCGTGTTGCGGGGGCTGAGCTGGGTGCCATGGGAGAGGGACAGGCGCTGCAAGGTGCGCCTGGGAGAAGCCGGCCGCCACCTTCACTCCCCTGGGAACAGGGAGAGGCTGGAAGACACATACAGACTAACTGGGAGCACAAGAAATGCACACGGGTGATTTTCCTGATCATGTTCTAGGAAGCAGCGTGCGCACTGAATCAGCAAATCCTGAATTACTGCTCCCAGGAAAAATACAGTAGGGTCCTGGGAACCCCTGGCAACAATATTTTCATCAACCAACCAATGCATAACCTTGTTTTACGTGTGTTTCTGTCTAAAGACACCTTATTCGGTATATAGTCGACTCATTCACACTAACAACACGGCCAACAGCACTGTGACTTGCGCCCGAGCGGAACTCACCTGACACCCCTATCATCTCCACAGGCCCGTCCAGCACTCTCGTGCTTGGGAACACGGCGCAGCACTCCACCTCTGGCTTGGAGGGTATTTTAAACAGCGACGTCGACAACAAAAATCTCAAAAACGTGAAAGGCAAGACCGCAGAAAGGACACTTATTTACGTTATAAGAAGCACAAACAAGAAAACCAAGCAGCTGGGACTGAGAGCCTCAGGCAACTCAGATTTTCCACAGCTCTGCCTGCGTCCACAAATGACCGTGGAGGGCCGCAAGGATTGATTTCAGGGTAACCAATGCATTTTAGCAAGTGGAGAAGTTCGCAAATATGAAATCTGCAAGTAATGAGGGCTGACTGTGTGTGTGTGAAGTTCCCACTAAGAAAACTTAAGGACCATAAGAGGAAGGAACTGGGAAAACGTGTAGGGAACGGGGGCAGTGAACAGAGGGGAGAGCGGGGAGCAGGGAGGCCTCCCAGCATCAGGACCTGGTGACTGAGGTAGGGCAGGGAGGTGTGTCTGCAGGAAGGGACGGGGTGGCAGGAGAAGGGGCTGCACGGGGAGCCCGGAGGAAGCAGCTCGGAAGGGAGGCAGAAGCCAGGTCAGGAGGCACGAGGAAGCGCGTGACTCAGCTTGAGAAACACGGAGACACACACCTGCGGGAAAGGGAAGGGGAAGTCCACCACGTGAGTCTCTTACAGGAGTTTGCTCAACTCCAAATACTGAGTAAGAGAATCCTTTTATGAGAAGCGACAAAATAGTAGGTAGTTCTGAATTTGTAGATGAGAAGAATGTTTAGGAGGAAAGCCTTTTACGATGGTCTTTGCTGAAAACATATTTCACAAGTGAGTAGCAATAACCTGCTCTGTTGGCAAAACAAGCAAAATTAGGTTCAAAGCCAATCAACATGAGGCAGAAATGTTGCTTTTGAAAATGAAGTCCTGTAGATACTTGTCAGATTCCACTCACGCCTGAGACAGTCAGAACAAAAGCTGTGACTACCCGCACTGATAAAATACTACAGGTCACTTAGCAGGAAAAATATAAGTAGAGCTGGAAACCGGTCAGAAAAAAACCAGTACGGCTGAGCCTTGCACTCAGGCATACCTAGACAAGAAAAGAGTGGCTAAAAGAAACAAGTATGATCTAGACCAGCAGTTGCAAAGAAATTTCTTCTGGTAGCTTGAGAACAGCTTCCCTCCGTGCTTGATCCACCTTTCCCCAACTCAAACTGGCAGATTGCTGGGTTTATGTCCTTGACTACAGGAACTGGGTGGTCGCAATTGGTGAATTTTGGCTTGGCACGGTGGCCCCAAACAATGGGTTTTGGCATGGGTCCAGCTGTCCAACCTTCAAAGTGGCCCATCGAAACCTGGCTATAATGTGTTCAGCAAAAGACGTGTTCTGGAATGCCTGTAGCAGCACTGTTCGTAATAACCCAGAACTGGAAGATATTCCGATGTCCACCCACAGTGAAATGGGTACGTAAATTGTGGTATATCCACACATGTAAGGCCGTGTAGTCATGAGACTGTATAACCCAGAACCACACACAATAACTTGGAGGCACCTCACAAACATAGTGAGTCAAGAAGTCAAGCATGAGAGTACCTACTGTATGTTTCCATTTGTGGGAAGGCGATACAAATAGCAAAACAGAGAGAAGTCAAATGTTATTGGAAGTCAGGCAGTGGCTATGCCCGGGGAGATTTCTAGAGCCTGGAAGGGGATGTGAGGGGCCTCTAGGGGGCGGTGGTAAGGCTCTGTATCTAATCCCGGTGCTGACTGTGTTACTAGTCCCAAGTTTGTGTGCCTGAAGCGTCAAAAGGTCAAAACGCAAAACGTCAGGGTTTGGAGTAAGGAAAGGTGTATTGATTGAGAAGACGCCAACCAAGAAGATGGGAGCCCTAGCCGTTCCTCCAATCCCTCTTCCAAAAATACAAAGTTTAGGCTGCTTTTATGGCCTGGGAAGGGAAACTGGGGAGGAGCTGTCTTTGGAAGACCCAAGCTGCAACACAGAGGCAGGTGTTATTCTCCCGAGGACTGCGGGAACAGGGCAGGCTTGAGCAGGACGGAGTCAGGGAGGCCGGGCATTTCACTCTGTTACAACTGCGTGTTCACTTTACAGAGTTCAGCGTGCTATACACTTATGACGTGTGCACGTTTGCGAATGGATAGTAGGCTCCAGTAAAAATGTTTTTAAGGTATTTACCATTAGCAACAATGGGATGGAGCATTTTCTGTCACAAGCAAACACATGGTCTGGTGACACTGGAGGACAAGCAGGGGCTCAGGAGGTGGCTTTCTCTTTGCCCCCAAGTCAACACGGAGTAAAGCACTGAGTAAAAGGATGCCTGGAAGCTCATATGAAATCTCATTCATTCGTTTACACATTGGTTCATTCATACAACATGCTCAGAGAGGGAAAAGATGCTGTCTGGGATTTTAAGACTACTCCTGCTGGTGGGGGAGACTGACCAGCAATCTGGCAATTACGCAGGGTGGCAGGTGCGGGTTGGGGAGGACGTTCGGGTATTAAGGGAAAACTGACTGGGGGGTCCAGAGCTGCAGACTCGGGGGAAACTGCCCTGACATGCTTGATTAACTCCTGCACTGAATGTCCACCAGTCCCCAAGGCATCCTTTGAGCACACAGATGTCTGGGGTATTATTAAAATGCAGATTCTGATCCAGTTGCATGAGATCTATGTGCATTTCTGATGGGGCTTTCAGGAGACACTGACGCTGCTAGTCCTGCAGCCACTCTCTGTGGGTAAGAGAGAAGGTCATGTGACCGGCGGTGACGTCTTGGGCTGGATCCAACCCCGCACAGCTTGACAATCTATCTTGTTCAGCCTGGTCCCTCCCAAAGGTACACGCAGAGAAACAAAAGACAGGCCTGTGTGGAAGGAGACGCTGAGCCTGGCGAGGCCCTGCTGTCAACCACGTGGGGACAGAGAGAGAGAAAGGAAGTGGGGGGAGAGGGCAGGCGGGGTGGGGTGTCGCGCTAGTTTACAAAACTGGAAGAACTTTGACTTGTACTCCTTTCATTTCTGGCCTGCCCAACCGTCCAAACCTTTTCTTGACGTGAAGAATCGACTAAAGGTGTAAATGAAAACATAAAATTCTCACACAAGCCAAAACAGATTTAACAGAAAAATAAAGAAATGGGTCAGGGTTGCCTCAACCATTTTGTGAGCTAAATAAAAACAAAAACAAAAACAAAAAACGTGGCTGAAATCATGTCTCACTCATTGGAAGGAAGACAAGGAAGGGTATCACATACATCTCATTCTGTTAGGGAAAGAACTTCCATTAGACTCGAGCCCAGACCGCAGGGAAGGAAGGCAGGGTCTTGGGGGAAAGAGGAGAAACCTGCCAAGGAGCACTGGGGGGCTGGCTGGGAGGGGGAGCTCCCAGCTCGGGGAAGAGCAGCTGGAAGCAGAGCTGAGCTGTGTTGGATGAGTTTGTTCAGCCGGCCGGGTCGGGGCGGGGGCCAGCGCTGGGGAGCTTGAAGTCAACGGGAAGTCATGCGAGGCGGGTTTTGGTTTTGTTCTCAGATTTTGGTTCTGGTAACCTTTATTTTTAAAAATATCAATCAACACATTTTTTGGGAATACGTAATTATACTCACATACGTCAAAATTCAAAAGGCTGAACAGGTCATTCAGTTGAAATATCGTCTTCTCACCTGTTTCTTAGCCACCCTACTTTTCCTCCCCATGGGTAAACCACTCCATGAGTTTCTGGAGAATTTTTCCAGAAATGTTTTATACAGATAGGAGCAAATTGTGTGTGTGTGTGTGTGTGTGTGTGTGTGTACACACACATATATATATTCTCCTCCCCCTTTACACAAGAACAAAAAGTCATCTATGACCTTATTCTGTCAAACTCTCTGCCTACATTGCCTCTCACCGTTCCAGACAGGGGCCCAGTCTGCTGACTGTCCCTCCTCACGGTTTCTCACTCCCTGGGCGTCCCTCCTGGCCCAGCTGGTGCACGTTCTTGGCTAAACCAGCCCCAGGCAGTCACATCTGATAAAAGTAGGGAATATCTACTGCAGATACTGGTGAGACTCTGAAGGATTTGGGCAGGGTAGTGATGTGTTTAAATTAGAAAGAATGCTCTAGCAAAAAATACAAAATACAGGGAAGAACGACCTATCTGATAAACAACATTTTTTCGAACTTATGTAACAGTCCCCATAGAGTGGTGTCACATGGGTAGACAAGGGTAAGTAAGTACCTGGATCCACACAGATAAACCCCTTTCACTGAGACCAGGTGTCTTAGTGAAGACTGAGTTTACTGTGAATGACAGAAAAACCAAAATGGCATGGTCTTAAGCAACGCAGAAGTTTATTTCTCTCTTGAGAAAAAGAAATCCAACAGTAGTCAGCCTACAGGGAGGTCCCATCACCACCAGACACCTGGCTACTCCCAGCTCATGGCCCCTCATATGTTGCTGCTGCACTGCCCTCAGCACGTTTCCAACCTCAAGATACAGCATGGCAGTTAGAGTACCAGCCATCAACTCTGTATTCCAGGTAACAGAATAGAGGAAGGGTGAAAAAAAAAGTCTATTTTAAAGACACTCCCTAGAAGTCACAATTGACAATTCTACTTACCTTGGCCAGAACTTAGTTACATGGCCATACCTGCAAAAAGGCTGGGAAATGTAGTCTTCTGGGAGGCCATGTGTCTGGCTAAACATCGAGAGTGTCATTGCTAAGTATAAAAAGAAACGCAGATATTGGGGAGACAACTAATGGTCTCGGCTACACCAGACGTACATAACCTGGAGTGGAAAGAAGAAAGGCAGGCCTGGCTGGTGTGGCTCAGTGGGTTATCAGCCTGTGAACCAAAGGGTCATGGGCTTGATTCCCAGTCAGGGCACATGCCTGGGTTGTGGGCCAGGGCTCCAGTAGAGGGCGTGTGAGAAGCAACTACACACTGGTGTTTCTCTCCCTCTCTTTTTCCCTCCCGTCCCCTCTCTCTAAAAATAAATAAATAAAATCTTCTAAAAGAAGAAGAAAGGCAGATTATTATGGAGTATGTGAAGCATTAGACTAATTTGTGGGGTTCTGTACCCCCAGAACTGTTCTTCCCCAAACACGTCTCTGCTTCTGGTTCCTTGCCTGGATTCCTGCTACTATGTCTTCTTAGGAAGCTGCCCACCTCACATTCCCGTGTTCAGTTCTATAGCCCCTATCATTTTTCCTATTAAAACCTGCTTACCCTCCAAGCCCCATCTCAAATGCTGCATCATTATTCCCGACCTCCCCTTGAGGGTTAGAACTTGTCTCTCTAGAACTTCATTTATAGTTCTCCTTGGGCCTTAACCTTCATCTTAACATCATGCTGTCTTAGGTCATTGGTACAGCTGTGTGCTAGAGTGTAAATTATCCAACAGGTAGGACAGAGCCTTCCCCAACTCTATTCTGGTAGCAGCAGTGAGCAGAATGCACTTAGTAAGTATCTGCAAATCGCACTGACCCCTGGGAGAGAGGCAAGGTCTGTGCAAATGAAGGGGAAAACACAGCGAAGCCTGCATACCCTTTTAAGGAAAGTGTTAATGGATCAACTGCAACTTCCTGAGTTTCCTAAATGTAAACGGGTTTCGAAAACACAGGATTGTTGCTAAAGTTGTAAACTCTCTTTAGAGGCCCAGTTCAGTGTGATCTGCTTCTCATTTCCCATGTCTGGTTGTTGCTCATTTTCTAGATCTTCCTGAAAACTCTTGCTAACACAGAAGAAAAATAAGTATCAAAATGATCAAAATAAGCAAAATAAAAGCCAACCAAAGTAATAACGCTAGCTGACATGTGACAGATGCTGACCCTTTGCCAAGTTTAGTGCTAAGTACCTACATTATCTCATTTCAGCCTTTCAACAACCCCACGAGGCAGAGGCTCCTCGTTTATCTTGAGGGGACTGAGGTCTAGAGGGATTGAGTAACTCTTCTAGGTGAGCTGTAGAGCTGGAATACTTCCTGTCCATATTGCCCTGCAAATATATGTACTATTTCCTTTCATAAAGCTTTATATAAATCATTGTTTTCATCCTTGATAAAGTCTCCTTTCATACATACACTCCAATATCATGCTCACTTTATAGAAGCAATGGAGAGTTTCATTTTTTAAAATTATTCTCAAGCCACCATCGCATATGAAGAACACTCCCATCGTTTGTGAGTTGCTAATGTTGTACGCTATATTTGGAGATCAGTGGTATCAATTCTGTTGCATCATATTTGTCACCCTCTATTTGGTGGCACCCAGAACACTTTTCAGCCTCCAAATTGTTCACAAGTATCAATCATGTCATGATTTAGGCTCTATGAAATAAAGATGTATACAGATGTAAGGTGTCGGGTTTCATAGTTGGACATGCTTTTGTTTTATTTTTTTTTGTATAACGATATCCTCCTTATACCCAGATGTCTAGCATCTTTTTCTGTTGCTGGAGCCCACTGTAATTGTTCGGCGACTTTGATACAGAGTGGAGCTTTGCAATACTCCAGTGGTCAATTCCTCAGCTACCCCACGCTTTTTTAAAATCTTCTATTTCCCCTCCTCTAGAAACCCTTTCACTTCTGCATCCCAATGTGTTCAAGTTTCCTCTCCTTAAAAAACAACAACAAAAGAAAAACAAGAAAAACACGTTCTCGAGGTCACATTCCCCTCTATTCCTCTTTTATCTTCACCTCCCACAGTGATTGGCAGAGCATCTGGACAGAGTGGCTTATGCTCCGTTTCACCCCTTTTGTTGCTCAGCCCACTGGCTGCCAGCATACACCTTCGACTAAACCCCAAAAGTCAACAAATCCATCGTCCTCCCCACCTCCAACCCTTTGCCAAATCCAAATGAGACTTTTTACTCCTTATTTTAATGGCCCTCCAGGCTGCACTTGACATTGCTGGCTGACTCCTTCTAGTTTATTTCATAAGTTCCTCGTACTTGAGTTCCTTCTGCCTTCTCCTGCCCCCCTTAAAAATTTCATCTTTATTGAGGTATAACTGACAAGTAAAATTGAAGGTGATTTGATTGTCAGAGGATTCCTCCAATCCTCCAGCCCTTTTTTATTACACGCTGGCGTTCTCCCAGCTTCCGATCTCTTTTCACAGCTCTTTACACACTCTCCTTGGGCTGAGCTTACCCACTGTCATAGTTGCAGCCACCGCATTATGTGATGTTTTCATGTCAACTCCAAACCTCCCCAGAGCTATGAACTCATAGGCACACCAAGTGACTCATAGACATCTCCACTTTGACCCCATGTATTATCAAACTTCATATGTCCAAAACTAAACTTAGATCTTTCCTACTTAAATTTGTCCTTTTTCTGTAATTCAGCCATGGACACCAAAAATCTGAGAATCATTTGAGGCTCCTTCTCAATCTGAGAATCCATTTATCTAAGTATACCTTCCAATCCTTCCTTCCTTACTATCCTTACTATCCTTGCTATCCTTTCCTTTGGTAGGCCCCCAGCATCTTCTTCTTGGACTATTGTAATGGTTTCTTAACTGTCCTGTCTTTGACTTTCATATCCATTCTCTGAATACTACCAGTGTTCTCTTGATAACATAAATCTGACCATGTCACTCCTCTGCTTAAATTTCTTCAATGGGTACCACCCCATTCAGACACTCAGGATTAAAGACACAGCTGCTTAAAGTCCTTGGAGACCTGGACTCTTCCAGTTTTTCCACTCTGAGGTCCTATGGTAAAGGCGAGCGCCATCCATCCATCGTTCCTCACCTCTCCCGGGAGCTGAGCTAGAGGTCCCAGCTCTGCATTCTGCTTGTGTCCAGTGCGCGCTCCTATCACAGGACTCTCTCATTACAGCATATTGAAATAATCTTCCTACATTTCTGACATGGGAATGCTGGTTTATTTTGTTTTAGATCTCCAGAGCCTGGAAATGTACATAATCAACACTTACACAAAACAAAACAAACAAAAAAACCTTTTGAACTGATAGAACTGAACTCACTTTTTTTTAATTGGATTGCCAACATGGCAAACCAGCAACAAAACAGATCTTAAGACATAAACCTTAACTTGGATTATTTCTTTCACACTAGCTTTTGTAACATTTATGAATATTTTCACTTGCGAGTGAATTTTTAAGAAAGAAAAAAAACCTTGATGCCTCCCCGTCGGGGAATCGAACCCCGGTCTCCCGCGTGACAGGCGGGGATACTCACCACTATACTAACGAGGAAATGCACACCAGTGTGGTTCTCTGACAAGCTACTTATTAAATTTCATTCCGCTGGTTCTTACTATTCATAATCACAAGTAGATTTTAAATTCTTTTAATATCATTACACCTTCTACCGAGATGAAATGGAACTAAAATGAAGGGGTTCGGTTTTATACTATCCCGGTTCCACTTATTTCTGCCTCTTCCCACTCCCCTCCCGTTCCACCTTCCCCCATTCAGAACAATCTCAGCTCCTTTGCACTTTCCGACAACACACTCCCAGGATGCAAAGCGAAGGCCTCGTTGCGCTGCATCACGGAACTTGTAGTTCCGTCCATGCCATTCCTCACTCTTCTCCCACTGTAAGAAACAGCCTTTCCCGGCAGGCGCAGCGGATTCCTCTTCCTATTCTTAACCTCCCTCCTTTTGCCTCTTCCTCTCAGTCAAGGTGTCTAGCTGCTGATTGTTGGGGTGCCGATCGCGTGCTGCGAAACTCCTCAGAGCCATGCCAGAGGTAGTGGATTCGTGCTCTTTGGCCTCTCCGGAGTCCGTTTGCCGGACCAAGCATCTGCACCTTCGCTGCAGCGTTGACTTTACTCGCCGGGCACTGACTGGGACCGCCGCGCTCACAGTCCAGTCTCAGGAGGACAATCTGCGCAGCCTGGTACGGTGGGACGCGCACCCAGTGCCCGCCTGTCCCTGGCCACCCGCCTCTCGTCCCCTCACCCCACTGCGGCCCCTTCCCGGCCCGCGCCCCCGTCTGCTCCGCGCGTCCCTGGTGCTCTTCCTTAGCTCCCTCTCGTTTCTCAGGGTCCTCTCCTTCAGCACCCCCTCCCTCTATTGCGCCCCTTCCCATCCCCACTTTCGTGTTTGCATCCCTTCCCTCACCCCTTACGTATACTCAAGTTTCTCCTCCCTCCAGCCCCTGGGCACATCCTGCTGCCACATCCACGCGGCGTTCCTCGCCCAGCGCTCAGATTTCGTTGTAGCACGAATCTCTGCACCCTCATAATCTTAGTTCCCAGCCTGAATTTCTCATGTGGCCTCCCCATTTCCACGGCTTGGAGCCCGGGACTCCCTCCTCGGGCCCCAGAGTTCTTCCAGTCCCCAGGGCACCTTTCTCAGTCCACACTCTCCTCTGAATGTCAGACTCACATCCTCCCATCGCCTGGTCCCACTCTTCCCTCCCAGTCACCTTTATTTCAACCCTTAGGTCTGCAGGATACTTCCCTCAGTCTCACTGCCAGTCGTTCCCAGACCCCTTAGGATTCCCAGCACCACACCCCTCCCTCTGCCTTGCTTTGATACTTGCAGTCTCTGCTAATTCCCAAAGCATCCCTTTTTCTCCAGGGTCGTGGGGTCCTTCCTACCTTTGATTCTTGCCACTGTTCTCTTCTGATAATTTAAGAACCTGTGGGCCATTCAAGCTTTTCAAGGATGTCTCAATTTAATATATTAGTTGTAGGTTCCAAAGAGCAGGTAATGATTGTACTTCTTCCAAACAGTATGCGTCTACAAGCTCTCCAGCTGCTTGAATGATGAAACACTTATTTAGATTTATGGAGTTTTATTAAATTATTTTATCTGTACATCATCTGTTTTCAGTGTTCTCACTCAAATTGTCTGATAGAATTTGCATTGTACCTTTCACCTGGAGAATTTCATAGGTGAGAATTTTAGAAATAAGAGGGTCAAGAAAAACTGTATTTTGTATAAGGTAGTGTGGTGATATCTGGTAGGAGTGTCCAACCCACCGCCCACTGGCCACATGCAGCCCAGGATGGCTATGAATGCGGCCCACCACAAAATCATACATTTACTTAAAACCTTTTTTTTTTTTTTGCTCATCAGTTTTTTTTAGTGTTGTGTATTTAATGTGTGGCCCAAGACAAGTTTTCTTCTAGTGTGGCTCAGAGATGCCAAAAGGTTGGACACCCCTGTAAGTTTAGGTAAGAATTTGTGGTTTTCATGCCTCTTTCCTGTTTGTGTAATAGGCCTATATTTTGAGTTCATTTATATGGAACTAATATAGCACATAATTTTCTTAGCCTTTGTCTGTTAACATTTTGCTATACTAGTTCTGATTTGAAAAATAGGTCAACTCCTCTGTGTATTGATATGTGATCATCAAAAGTATAATAAGGAAGAAAATAAAAGTATTGTAAGCAGGAAGGCAACTATTTCCTTATAGGTTGCACTTTGGTCTTCTTGAAGCACAGTACTATCTTTTAATTGCAGAGCTTTTCCTAGGAAGGGTTGGCAGGACTAAAGTCCTGGTTCAGTGCAATCTCTAGTTTTATTAGAAGAAGGGAATTTAGATATCATATCACTGCTTACTATGACCTTGCCCTCTATCTGTTTTGTGAAAAATAAAACTTTACCTGTGCTCCATGAGTAAGCAAGAGTCAGGAGGACTAAATTTCTAAAAGAATCCCAATCTAAAATTCTGCCCATTGTTTTGACATTCCCCAAATCTGGAAAGAAGATTTTTAAATTATGATTTCTGGTTGGCATGTCTGTTTAGTAAATGAAAGCTTAGAATCATAATTAAGTTAGATTTTATACAAGGAAGGCTAGATGTAGTATAGTGACATCTGTTTATAATAGTTTGCTTATTTATAACAATAATCTAGACCTGGAGTCTGGTTTTCTTTATTCACAGTCAGGTTGTTTCTTTCCTCCCCGAGATTATGGACTCTCTAGTCCGTAAAGGTGGGGGCGGTGTTTCATGTCTCTGTGCCTGTAAAGGACACTCAAAGTGGGATGAGTGAGTGGATGAGTTCAGTTCTTCAATTAGAAAGCACCACCGAAGCTTATCATGGCTTCCCCGAGAGTCGTGCTGATGGCATCTTGCAGGTGGGGTGGCATCAAACTGCACCGTCCGTCCCCATCACCAGTGGAGCGGACCCAGTGCCCGTGCCGTGAGGGCCTCCTGTGTTCTTTCCACCTCCTGTCCTTGGAGCCCTGCCGCTGAGGAATGCTGCAGGAGCTCCACCAGGAGTGGTGCCCAGCTTCCCTAAAAATCCTTTTGAAGTTTTTTGTTCTTTGCACTGAAGTTTAGTACTCACTTGTGATAACTTTCAAGGATTTGTTTCTTTTATTGAAGTTTTCAGTTTTTAGGTGTTCTTTCAGTTGGTGGCTCAGAAGAGGTTTCAGTGTCTCAACCAAGATCATATACTAGTAAGAGGCAGAAGACAGGAATTGAACACAGAGCTTTCTGACTGGGAATCCTCCAGTCTTCACTAAGTAAATGACTGAGCTGGGATTAGGTGTTTTTTGGTTTTGACTTTAACACATAACCCCTTGTGTTTTGTTTTTTTTTGCTTGTTCAATTATAGCATCTTGCAAATAATAGGTCAAAACGTCAATAGAGGCATAATGAGACACAACACTTTTTTATTTAAGCCCTGCTTTGTTGCAGAAAAAAATTGAGACTGCTTAAAACAGCATATGTGGTATAAGATTAAAAATAGAGAATGTAGACCCTGGCTGGTTAGCTCAGGTGTCAGCTGGTTAGAGCATTATCTCAATATGCCAAGGTTGTAGGTTCGATCCCTGGTCAGCTAACCAATGAATGCATAAATAAATGGAACAACAAATTGATCTTTCTCTCTGTGTGTCCCTTCCCCCCACCGCCCCCCACCCCGCTCTCAAATCCATAAAGAAAGAAAAAAATTAAAAGAATTTAGAGGAAGAGAGAATAAGAATAGGAGAAGCAATAAGACTGACATGGAACAACTTCTGTGGTGAAATCCGACTATAAGCAGCTCTAAGGCAGGGCCAGGGCCAGACCTAGGGTGGTGGTAGAAGGGAAGAAGAGAAAGCGTGAGAACACTATGAAAGAAAAACTTGTTAATTGGTTATGTGGGATTGGGAAGTGGGATCTATTGTGGATTATTTGAATGTTTCAAATGTTATATACTTTGAGGAGTTCCATGAACAGGACAGAAGAGAACAGAGAAATCAGGGAAGAAAGCTGATTTAGGGGACATAATCGTGGCTTCAATTTTAGAATTTTTAGGAGGCTTTTGAAGGCAGTATTTTCCAAGGAACTGTTAAGCAAATAACCAGAGGCCTCCAGCTGGGGCCCCAGAGAAGGGGTACAACTGTAGAAAAGGATGGTGTTCATCAATCAGCACAGTGATGTTAGTCAATGATGTGGGTATGACTGAGGTAGGAATTGAATAATATGGATAGAAAACCTAAGGATTGAGACTGGAACACTGGGACATGGTCATATTTAGGAGGTAGGAAGGAGAGGGAGGAAAAAGCATTAGACAAGTAGGAGAACCATTTATGGGTCAAAATCAGTGAAGCCACGGAAAGGATTTCCAACAGATTAGAAGTCTATAAGGACTGTGATTAGACAGAGGTCAAGGTTATTGAACATAAAAGACCCGTCAATGAGAAGGACTGCCCATTCACCACCTAGCAGAGGAGCCAAAGGCCAGATTGAAGAGTGGGAAGGGAGGAGATTGTTGAGGAAGTGGGCATAGCAGGCATAGATTGCCCTTGGACTTTGAGAAAGGAACAAGAAAAATGAATAATTTGCAGAGTGAGCAGAAGGATCAAGGGAAGTTTTAAAAATTATATGGGAGGCTTACTTAGGTTGTTTGGAAGCAGTCACGTGACATGGAAAGATTAAAGATTCTAGAACAAGAAATTCGTTGAGAGACGATGAACGGGTATGAGGTCTAGGGCTCAGAAAAGGGGTTATTGGGAGGGAAAACACTGTGATTTGCTGCCTCTTCCTTCTGCCCAGAGCAGTTGTCCTTAGCCAGCCGTGGCAGGTAGCTGTGTTCTCCTGGTCCTCTAGGTCGCTGGGTCGGAGTTGCAGTACCTAGCTGGGCTGTTTCTAGACACACAGCAGCAGCAATTGCAGTCTGTTTATCTGCATACCAAGTGTGAAGGTTTGTTTTAACTTTTAGATATATGAAAGTGCACAGGAGCCGGGCTGAATTAATTCTAGGAAGAAGCATGACTCATGATATACTGAATCATGATGAAAGAAACTTAAGTTATTCAGGGTGTCCAACCTTTTGCCATCTCTGGGCCACGCTGGAAGAAGATTTGTTTTGGGCCACACATTAAATATGCAAACACTAACAAAAATTGATGAGCAAAAAAATGGTTTTAAGTAAATTTACAATTTTGTGTTGGGCTGTATTCATAGCCATCCTGGGCTTCATGTGGCCTGGGGGCTGCGGGGTGGATACCTAGAGGATTTTTTTTCATAGCAGAGAAGTTTTAGGAGATAGAAGCAAAGATATTTTAATTTAAGTTTGACTTTTACTAAAAGCCTGAAAGTTGTGTGACTATTCCAGACTTACTTATCAATATATATTCAGCTATTGGAACCCCAGAATTTTCAGGAACTTTGGGTCCCGAAGGATGGGGCATATGCTAACATTTTGACTCTTTCAATTCCTGAAATTTCACTCTGGGTCTTACTTTCCTTAAGTAGCTAGTTCTACTCTGTAATCATTGCAGTTAACCTATTTCTAATATTCATTTTCTCCTGTGTAGAAAGCTATGTTCTTATCATTTTAAAATATTAATTTAATTCTAGACTTTGGATACAAAGGACCTCACAATAGAAAAAGTGGTCATCAGTGGACAAGAAGTCAAATATACTCTTGGAGAAAGACAGAGTTACAAAGGATCGCCTTTGGAAATCTCTCTTCCTACTGCTCTGAGCAAGTATGAATGTTGTCCTGTTTTATAGCTAAATATTGGGGGGGTATATTTTTAGTTAATTTAAACATCTTTTGTTTTCTATTTTTAGTTTGAGTGTATGTAGTAACTGGTCCGCTATGTCTACTGCTCTGCTCTTCAGATTGAGGTTTATAGTGAAAGATACATGTTCTTCAGATACTAAAGAAATTCCTTGTATGAAATATTTAAGAATAGGACTTTCGATAACTTACTTTTTTACACATTATTTTAATAATCCCTAGTAAAATGTGGTAGTGGGAGCATGCCATCTATGGAGGCATTTAAGGATCATCCAGGAAGCTTTTACGAGCTGCACATTTTTCACCTTTTCCCAGGAGGCCAGCCACTTTCATTCATGGAATTATAACAATGACACACATAGAACCATTTCTACGGAGCAGTCTTGAGATCAGTGCTTTTGCAATCTTTTACCTAATCCTTGTAGTAATCCCCTGGGATATGACCTGCATTTTACACACGAGGAGAGGGAAACTCAGAGAAATAAAGTAACTTATTCAAGAAAGTGACAGCCGGAAGTGTCGTATTGGGAGTATCTAGCAGTTATTGATATGTTGGAGAGGCGAAAAGGGTAGGAAATCATTGGCTGAGAAGAAGGACAATCTACCTCACCTTTCAGTGGCCGTTTTCATGCCTTCTCTTTCCATTTAAGAAAAAGAAAGGAAATCCCCACACATAATTTATGAGGTGGATGTGATTAACCCCATTCTACCAGTGCAGGAACCGTGGCATACGGAGGTCAAATAATTTGCCTGACTTCACAGTAAGGGGCAGAGTCAGGATGCAAACATAAGCACCACTGTGGTCTCTAGTGCCGTCTTGCTGTTGCCCCATCATCAGCTGCTCAAACTATCGAGGGTGGGGGCAGGGAGAAGGAGGATCAGTGATTGTTATTTCCGATCCATCATAGACTGATACTTTTGTAAAATGCAATAAAAATGAAATACAAGGAAGAAGCAATTAAACACAACCACATATTTTTATTGCTAGATTCAGCAAACAGAAATCACTCTAAAAGTTTCTAAAAGCTTATTCTCAGCTTTGTGACTCACCTTGTCCAATAACAGTCTGCACACCCGCAGTGTCCCGAGGGAGACTCTGGCACCCACTGCTGTGGTCGTTGAAGTCCCAAAATTATTTCTTCCACTTTCCCACTATCACAAATGATTACAAGGTGTCACACACACACACAAAGCGTATGACACACGGTGGGGTGTTTAACTAATATCAGTTCCTGTTCCATCTGCATGAGCACTTCACGCGGCGGGATGAAAAGGGCCACAGTCACATCAGATAGGAAGTGGGAGGCGAACTCACCCATCTAGCAGGTGACATTTCTAGAGCTTACTCTCAATCACTAATAAGACCTCATAAAATTCTATTTATATTATTCACTGTTTGTCTTATGAATTCAAATTTGAGATTGAATGATTCTGTACTAATATATTGGTTTGTTTTGTGTAGAAATCAAGAAGTCGTTATAGAAATTTCTTTTGAGACATCTCCACAATCGTCTGCTCTGCAGTGGCTCACTCCTGAACAGACTTCTGGGAAGAGGCACCCGTACCTCTTCAGCCAGTGCCAGGTAAAAGGGGTCAGAGTGCCGGAGTGTCCCAGCTCGAGACGCTGAAGGAAGCAAGGCGGACAGAGCTCTCATGGGTAGAGTCATGGGCCTTCCCTAAGAGAGCATTTAATTTATCTTATATTGTAAGAATAACATATTTTTATTTCTATCTCTCACTGTTAATACGTTTACATATTACTTTTAAAAAGAAACTTGCTTTAATTTGAAAACATGTTTACCTAGATTTGACGATCTAGGTCATATTTATAGTTGTATCCCCAGCACCTGGCATAGAACTTGTCATAGAGTGTGCATGATGTAAGTGGTCATAAAATGAAAGGGAAACATGAATCAAACAAAATAGGTACTGGTTACAAACATTGCCGACAGTAAAGAAATAGAAAGTGAAAGATCAGATTTCCTAATTCTGTCCAGACCTCATTACCTGGAAGTAACCACCATTGAGTTTGGTGTACAGCCTTTCTAGAGTTTTCTTACACATTCACAAACGTATATATTAAATGTACCTTTAGAACCACATGCTTTAAATTCTGTTTAAAATCAAAGAATAAATAACCATCTAATATAAAGTGTTATCGTATAACACAAAGATAATAAGAATCAAACTTTCTTCTGAAGGAAAAAATAAACTAATTCTGTTAGCAATCCAATAGTTAACAATGAAAGGAACTCAGTTCATTAACCATTTACTGTATTTCTAAGCATTGTTAGATACTTTACATATTTTAATCCTTTCAGTATTCCTGTGGGACAGATATTATGGTAGGCTCAAATTTAAATGCAAGCCCATAAAAAAAGGAAGCAATGTTGGCACATAAATTAGACACGTTTACTTTCTATTGCCAATTTTAATGTATTTTAATCTAAGAAATCCTTAGTTCAGTGTCTGGCAGAGATGGAACACTCTAGGCAAGATTGTGCACCCTCATAGTGGTACCTGACGCTCAGTAATTCCCACGGAATGCCCATAACCTAAGGTTGGCAAGAAATGCAAGATTCACGAGCCACAAGAATGTGAATTTTGACTATATTATTCTATTTCTTATTGGCAAGAGTTTTTGAAATAAAGGAAAGAGATTTTAGTTAAATTCAAAAATTGCTGTGGTTGATAAGAAGCACGTAGGCATGATTTCGTTTGCTGAATTTGCTTACAGTTGTGCTCTGCACACTGACCTAGGTGTGGTCTTTTCTAGTGAAACAGATAAAAACCCCCGGGCGTTGCTGAGTCACCTAACCAGAGACCGTGGAGGAGGTCTAAAGGCGTGGTCTCGAACCTCATTTTGAGAGAGAGACAGATGGCTGTTCTAGCTCCACCTCACCCATCTAGAGGTCATTTGGGGTCTCGTATCTTTGGAGGAGCTACTGGATCCAAAGTGAAAAGGGCTGAAGTTCCGGGTTTTAATGGAGTTGGGGTGACATCAAGTCTGTCTAGGAATTACAACAACTTCAGAGAGAAGTATCAGTATCCCTTTAGGCTCAGCAGGCTTTCAGTGAGGCTGGGGTTCCTTTGCTCTCCAGCGGTAGATACAGACTTACTTGGAAATAGGCCAAGATATAAAATTGTAGGTGCTCTGGCCGTCCTCCTGGGTGGGACCACTGCTTGTGATAGATGGATGTGGAAGCCAGGAAACACTTTACACGCAGAGGATTGAGAGAGACTGTTTGTTCTCCCTCCTTTTCAGTTCCTAGGTTTCACTTTCAAAATTTGTTACAAGATGGAAACATCAAGACTCTAGCAACATTTCCCAAGCTGTTTCTCAGAACACTGGCTTCCCGTTAGACGTTAATAACTAACCAGAGAAAAATGGGTTTCATGTTGCAGTAAGTGTGAGAGCCGGAACAGGTTTCTTTATTGTAGGCCTTTCAGAGCCTTCAGGAGACTAATGTTTCTAGTGACTCCCCAAAGCAGGGACATTGTATGCCACAGTTCCCAAGTGTATTTCACCAAATGGCCCCTTTCCCCAGGGTTCCTAACAGCTTCTCACTAGGTACTACCGTTACTCAGAGCTCAGAGTAAGACACTGCCTAACATTGCTCCATCTTTCAGCAGAGACGTGAGCACTGACCATGCCTTAAAATGGAAAAGTCAGATATTTTACATATACAAATTGATTTTTGCTACTTTAAAAGACCCCAAGAAGTGTGAGATGGATTTTTATTTTTAAAAACAATGTATCTAAGAACAGTGCTGCAATTGTAATGATTTTTTTTAGTGACTTGGTTTATAAGAAAGGGAAAAAGCTGTTTCTTTTTCTTTCTCCCCCTCCCAGGCCATCCACTGCCGAGCAATTCTTCCTTGCCAGGACACTCCTTCTGTGAAATTAACCTACAGTGCGGAGGTAAGAATCCCAGATGTTTACTGCATTCAGTGGTCTCTATGGGGGAATGTGGTATAAATGATAAGCGGAGATAATAATTGAGTTTTTATAGCTAGAGATATTTCACTAATTAAGTTGAGCGTGGTCTAGGTATTTCCTGAATGCTTTTAGTTCTAAGATCCACGGTCATTGGAGCACTTGGTTCTGGAGCTTCCCATGCTGTGCCTGCCGCAGTAATAGCTTTAAGTGCTAGACCATGCAAGAAAAATAGGATGGATGCTTAATAGGATGCATGCTTGCTAGATCATTAATGTTCAGAGGATAGTCCTAATTCTGGCATTCACCAGAAATAAAACCTTTAGGATCATGGAGCTAAGGTGCACATTTAAGTGACCATGTGGTTTGTGCCAGAAGGTTCTTTCTCATACAGATTTCCAGACAAAAATATCTCACAGTTTTTGGCAGTAACTTTTAGTTGCTGATATCATGACCCTTAAAAAGTTCTGTTTGTAACTCTAAGTTTGTCTGTTAAATATGAAAGTGTTTGAAACTGTATCTCTGTCCTACAGGTGAACGTAGGATCCTTTGAACCTGTTTTAGGTGTGCGGGGGTCGGGGGGACTGTCAGTGCCAGGCATAGTGCTGGGCCCTTCATGTACAGCATTCATTCCCTGCAGCCACCTACAAGATGTCACCCTCATTTGATAGAGAAACTGAGGCTTAGGGAGGTTATTCGCCCAAGTCCAGGCAGTTAGTAAGTGGCAGAGCTGGGATTTCAATTTCGTTTCTGCAAAATGCTCTACATATGAATGGATGAATAGCTAGATAGTTCATGTTTACTTTTAAAGATGCCAGTTTTACATATTGCTAATTCTCTTTACAAAATGGATACATACGAACTTACCGGGTCCACCGTCCATTAGTCATGAAGGGGGAGAAAGGGTTATTTTACATAAGTAGTTCAAGAAACATAAAACCTTTTACTCATCACTGGAATGACTTCTCCATTAGGTGTCTGTCCCTAAAGAACTGGTAGCACTTATGAGTGCCATTCGTGATGGGGAAGCACCTGACCCAAAAGACCCGAGCAGGAAAATCTACAGATTCAGCCAAAAAGTAAGTTCTTGCAGTCGAGATTTTTGTATTAGTTGGTGGTTGAACTACAAATAGCTTTTACCCATCCAGAGAGCAAATTTGCTTTTGAAATATTTCAGCTTGTTTTTTGCTTTCTTCATTTCTTTTTTCTTTATGCTTTTAAAGTATTTCCTTCTACAGTGTTGTATTGAAGAAAGAGGTTGCTGGGTAAGCACAGTGGGGGCGGGCCACCTCCCGTTTTCCCTCGTCCCAGTTAGTGAAGCTGTACTTTCTCCGGCCCGTGTGCCAGAGCGTGGCATGCGGTTGTTGAGTGTGTGCAAGTGGAAGAGCTCTTGGCGGCCAAAAAAGCACTCTGTTACAGCCATGCAGGTTACATTCCTACATAGCTGGTAATTTGACTTGTGTCTTTGGCCTTTAATGAAGTGTGTGTGTGTGTGTGTGTGTGTGAGTGTGTGTGTGAGAGAGAGTGAGAGAGAGAGAGAGAGAGAACCTCCGTAACATAACATGTGTTTGAGCCGCAGTGGACAATTTTGCTCCCACCGCAGCTCCTGAGATTCTGAGCTCCCATACCTTCGGCATCCTCTAACTGCTGGATTATTTTCTATGTCTTTTAAATACACTGGGAGTGGTTTAGAAAAATGAATTTAAAAAAAATGTTTAAGTCAAGATACAAAATTCCAAAAAACTTAAAAGAAAGGTGCAATTGCCTGCTTAGAGGTTAATTTTTGAGAAATGCTTAAAGTGTACCTTGTACTGCTATGTCCAGTCATGTCTTTCGCATTTCAGAAGCTTTCTCTCCTAGTGGAATAAAAGGGAAATAGATGTTTTGAAATGTTTCACATCACAGTTTTGAACTATTTGATCCCTTAAAACTGAGAACTATTTGAGAAGTCCAAAAGGAAAGTGACCCATACACACTGTTTGGATGTGAACTTCTTACTCTGCAGCACTTCCGAACGCTAATTCGAGCCCGCGGCGTGTTTTGCTTGCCCACTTTAGGTCCCGATCCCCTGCTACTTGATTGCTCTGGTGGTTGGAGCTTTGGAAAGCAGGTGAGCTTTTGGATGCATCTGGAGATTTATGGAGAGATCAAACCTTCGGCACGCCGAACGTTTGTTTGGGATTAATTGGTAGATCATTTGTGTGTTTTTCAAGATGTCAAGCTGACAGTTCTAGAAAAATTGCAATCTAATTATGAAATGTAACAAATTAATTTTAAATTAAAAAGTCTTTACTGGTCACTGACTGCCTAAGTTTTGCAAGTAGTGTAGAATGAGCATGCTCTCACCTCTCGTTGGAGATCTGGGTTCTACGGCGAGCTTGACTTCTCGCAGCCCCCTTGTCACCAGCGAACTCACACCTCCCTTTGCTGCCGCACAGGTAGATCTGGGAGACGAATGAGATGTAAAATAGATGAAAGCACTTGGAAGCCTGTACATATTAGAGAAATGTAAGATACTTTACTAAAATTTTACCAGTGTACAGAGTGCCCTTTCTTCTGAATTTTTTGTTCTTGTGTCTAAACAACGAAAATGAGCGTCCCTGTAGTGATCACATTCTCTGAATTGCTAGAAACACAGACGTGGTGGAGACGTCAGGAGCAAACGCGGGTTCTGATCCCAGCTCCGCAGTTACCAGCTGCATCTTGGGTCACTCACCTCTTTGAGTTTCATAGTTTTTTCCACCTAAAAGTTAGAAATAATAATATGGATTTCAAAGGATGTTTGTGAGGATTGACAGACCTAACATATGTAAAGCCCCTGGCCTGTGGGAGGCACTGACCAAAGCTAATTATAATAATTATCACAGCAGCTGACAGCTGTAAAGGTCTTATTATGGACCAACTGCAAAGCATCACCCCACTGAATTCTCACATCTCTGTATAGTAGATATGGTTATTTTTTCCCATTTTACTAATGAAGAAACCGATGCTTGGTGAGTTGTAGTAACTGGCTTAGAGTCACATAGCCAGGAGACATCAGAGCCAGGGCGCACACAAACCCCGTGAGCTCACGTGGCGTCGGCCTGCGCGCCCTCCTGCGCAGCAGCTTCGAGCCAGCTGCCGACACACACGGCTTGAGATGCGCTGTAAATGTAACACACACACTGGCTTTCTAAAGGCCTGGTATGGAAAAATGTAAAATATTTAATTAATCACTTTTTATGTTGATTACAGGCTGCAAGAATATTTTGGATAGATTGGCTTAAACAAAATATAATAAAATTAATTTTATGTTTTATTATGCTTTAAAAAAAAATGTGGCCACTACACAATTTGAAATTACACACGTCGCTCGCATTTGTGGCTTTCGTTAAATCTGTCGGACAGCGCTGGCTCACGCTGCTGCTCAGTGTGGTCTGTCTGCAGGCCAGCAGCTTTGCCCTCACCTGGGCGTTGGTGAGCAAGCAAGCTCTTGGGCCCTGTCCCAGACCTGCTAAGTCAAAATTTGTATTTTACCAAGCCCCTCGGGTTATTCGTATGTGCATTAAAGCTTGAGAAGCACTGCTCTGGAGCTCACTGCCTCTCTGGGGCAGGTTGTCAAGGCAAGTCTTGTTGCCTAGGGTTTTGTAGTACATGAAATTTTTTTTATTTTTGAGTTTAAGCTCTGCACAAGTGATAAATAGTTGTATTTGTTTCTCCCCTTTTTGTGGTTTAAAAAATATTTACTACCTTAACCATTTTTAAGTGTACGGTTCGGTGGTATTAACTATATTCACATTGTGGTGAAACAAATCTCCAGGTCTTTTCATCTTGCAAAACGGAAGCTCTATACCCTTTAAACAACTCCCCATTTCCACGCCCCCCCCCCCAGTAGCCACCATTCTGCTTTCTGTGTCTGTGAGTTTGAGTACTTAAAGTATCTCCTAAGTGGAATGAATCATAGAGTGTTTGTCCTTTTGTAACCGGCTTATTTCACTTAGCACAATGTCCTCAAAGTTCATCCAAGTGGTAGCATGTGACAGGATTTTCTTCCTTTTCTGTTTCCTTTATATAAAAGTGTTCATCCTGTAAGTGCATAACCGAGCTTATACCCACCCCTGTCCTGGAGTCCTCTCTTACTGAGCTGCGACGGGGTTTCTGCAGTCACGAGACCCAGGGAGGACACTAGGGCGCACCTTCCTCACCCAGAGCCTGTCAGCTCGCCTGCAGTGGGGGTCCTGGGTCTCGATTTTCCTTCGGCCCAGACTGTGTCCCCTCATAGAGCTGCATGGCAGTCGCTGCCGACGCAGTGCCAGGCTGGTGTCTCAGGATGTGGAACCTCAGTCCCGCCCCTAAGCGCGTGGTAAATCACACTCCTGCTCTAAGGGTTTGTGTGCAGTACTTTAAGTATCTGTCCTAGAACTAGGTAACTTGAATTTCTGTTTTATTAGGCTTTTTAATTTTGCAGGCAAATTGGCCCAAGAACGTTGGTGTGGTCCGAGAAAGAGCAGGTGGAAAAGTCAGCTTACGAATTTTCGGAGGTTGGTCCTGCGGTCGCCCTTCCTAACAATTGTGGTGGACAGTCATTTTAAGCATCTGAGTATAAAACTCGATGGAGTTAAGTGATGTGGTAAAAGAATCAGATACATCTTATTTTATGTGACTTTGCATCTGCTACATTTTTTGCATCGTTTTCATTTAAAATAAGCATCATTAACTCATAACCTTCATAGAAAGCAGTGTATACTTTTAAGAATTTATTATGATAATGATGAAGACATACAAATGCATATGCATTAATTTTTCAGACTGAATCTATGCTTAAAATCGCAGAAGATCTGGGAGGCCCGTATGTTTGGGGGCAGTACGACCTCCTGGTCCTGCCGCCGTCCTTCCCGTATGGCGGCATGGAAAACCCTTGCCTCACTTTTGTAACTCCCACTCTGCTGGTAAGTGTGAATATTTTTCATTTGAAATGGCATTCTCCTCAAATATAAACCTAGCTATGAAGAACCTTTGGCTCCTAATAATTTTTTAAAATCTTTTATTTATATAACCCTTGTTTCTAATGTTATTGTTTACTGCGGTTATCATCTCATGATTAATTTGGCCATTTGGGAGAAAAGAATATTTTGTGTAAGTTGCTTGGGGATATTAGGGGGTGGGGAGCTGTGTAACAATGATCCATTGATGAATTATTTGTGTCCAGACAAAGAAACTACACCTTGTACACTTGGCATCGTGTAGGTGCTGGTTTAAAAAGAAACAGACCTCCCCTTACCATGGTTAGGAAAGGGTTAGGCCACAGCATATGGCTCTCTTTTACATGCCTTGTAAGGTACCTCAGGTCCTTCCTAGAACAAGTGAGTGGGATTAGCAGCTCAGTAAGTGAAATAAAATAACATCACAGGAGACACGATAAACTTTAAACATATGTATTGTGGGTCATAGAGAGAAAGGAGGTAAGTGAGGGTAAATAAGAGCAGACACAAAAAACGACGTGGGAAAAATGTTTCCCAGGAGTTAGAGACCAGTACACTGACCCCACGGGTATTGGAAAAATTCTCTAGGATTATTAGGAGAGAAAGAATTATGCTGTTTTTTCAGTCATGCATTGTCAGGAATTATGTTGTCTTCTAGTCCTGCATCGTTTGTTTCATTTCTTAACACATGTCTCTCCTGAACTCTTTGGAGAGCCGAGCAGAAAGACAGTGAACAGTTAATGCCAGAATATATCAGATAGAGGCGGTCTCTTAGATGTACGCATAGTCCATGATTTGATTACTAAAATACTAAGGTGATTTTCTTTTTTAGGCAGGTGACAAGTCACTCTCCAATGTAAGTTAAACATTTATTATTCATAAACATTTATTAACATTTATATATACTTCATACCTCATAAAGCATTAAGTCAGTCAAATTTAAAATACCCATTGCATTATGTTGAAGATATGGTTAAAAAGAAAACTTGAGATTTCTTGTTGTAAGACATTATTACAGTAACCATTAGATTTAACAGATTTAAGAACATTTTATAGTTTTATCTCTTTATATGTTTATTAAATATTTTAATGAATTGATATTTCTATTTAATCTAATATTTTTTAAATAAGCTGAATTACTTTTTACTGAACTGAGTAATAATGTGAACCTCTTAGCCAAATGTTAAAAAAAACGAACAACTGGAATAGAATTGGAATGCTTAATATTGAGTTATTTTAAAACAAGGATATCAGTTTCACTACTATTTCCTTTAGGTTATTGCACATGAAATATCTCACAGCTGGACAGGAAACTTAGTGACCAACAAAACTTGGGATCACTTTTGGTAAGAAATATTATTATTATTTCTTTTTTGGTTCTTCTCATTGATTTTTTCATGTCCTGCCTCCCACCACTCCAAATTGTTTTGTGTGTATATCTTGTTTTTCTTTGATATCGTCTCTCTGGTAGATTTTCTTTGTTTTAATTCTGTAACACTGTCACAGTGTTAGGTAGAATGGAGGCCTGCAGTTCATGCTTGTTCTGTTCCTGGGAAAGTCATGCACGGACACACAAAACCAGAATCATCGCTCAGTTTTCCCTGTTGCCCTCTGCTTGGCCGGGCTTCCCGTTGTTCTGGCTGCAATGCAGGGAAGCCACCTGTAGCCTAATTAGACTGGAGTGGTCATGCTTTACACCTGCTTTACAGTGAAGAAAAGCCAAAAAGAAAATAACTTGTTGATTATAACGCCTTTTCTTCTCAGCTATGTCACTGTTTTTATTTTTATTTCAAAAAATATTTTCAGGTTAAATGAAGGACATACTGTGTACTTGGAACGCCACATCTGTGGACGGTTGTTTGGTGAAAAGTTCCGACATTTTCACGCTCTGGGAGGATGGGGAGAACTACAGAACTCGGTAAATGAGTCATACTTTTAAAAGCAATCGTCCAAAGTTCTATAGGTGTTTAAAAATTTGAGTTTGGAAAGCATCTTTCCTAAGTAACAACAAGAAAACAATTTTTAAAACAGCTGTGGAAAATTAAGCAGATGCTGGTAAAATGTCCTGTTGAACCCTACCCTAAATGTGTTCTTGACCAGCACGACCTCATCGGGTCTTCGCAATTAAAATAGTCAGTAACTCTGTTTTGATTTTATTTGGTATATTTATGTCACTTTTAAGGTCTCTTTCTGAAAGCTGAATTTGCTGACCAGGCATTGAAACATTTTCCTAGTGTTTTACAAGAATAAAGCTTATTATTGGGCATGAAATGCCACTCATAAACTTCCAGGAATTTACGCTGACATATCCCACGGTTTCCAGTCTCTGAGTTGGGTGCGTTCTAGCCTCCCCTGAGGGCAGTGAGCCCTGCCCAGTAGCTCGTTTGCATGGTGGTGACTGGTCTTCATATGCGGACATCCATCTGATCTTGTGTCTTGCAGATAAAGACTTTCGGGGATACACATCCTTTCACCAGGCTCGTGGTCGACCTGACGAACGTGGACCCGGACGTGGCGTATTCTTCAGTTCCCTATGAAAAGGGCTTTGCTTTGCTCTTTTACCTTGAGCAGCTTCTTGGGGGACCAGGCAAGTCATGGGCATTTCCTGATTTTTTTGAATAATGTAAAGGATAAGGAAGAATGTTGAACTGTTGCTTTTGCTCCTTTTTACTCTTCCATTTCCTTCTGTATGTAGCTGCCGAAGAAATCTGTATCGTTACCTCTCTACCTGAAACCTGGAATAACCACTGAATTCAAAATTGTGCTGCTTGAATTTAAAAAAACTCCTCAGTTTTTTAAAAATGAGGAGAATTGTATATATTCATTGAAAGAAAAGAGGGTGGTATAGTTTCTCAGAGTAACGAGGGGGAGAGCCCCTCAGCCCCTTTCCACTCTGCAGACATAACATCACTGTTAGCGGTTTGGTGCGTGTGGCTCCAGACCTTTTTCTAAGTGTGAATGAACAAATTGGCAGGTAAATGTGTGTAACTATTTTAATTACAGACACAGACTCGTACTGCGTACTTACTCTGCATTTCCTCGGTTCAGTATTTCACACGCATCCTTCCGTGTCAGAACATGCAGATCTATCTCGACGCCGTCACAGCATTACGTCGCGTAGCTGTGCTGAGTCCATGCAACTGTCCCTGTCGCTGGGCACGTCGGTGCCCTCCTTTGCTGATTGGCTTTGAAAGCCCTTCCCCGTCTGGGCCCATTCGGCTTGTCTGATCTCCTTGTCTCTTTTCTGGTCATACTAGGGTCATTGCTTTTAGAGCTCATGGTGTGTGTTCCTTTTCTGCGTCGTCATTGTGCGGTCCCTTACCTGTGATCTCTCTTCGCCCTTCCACCAAATCCCATGCATTTTTCAAGTCCCAACTTAAACCCCACCTTTTTTGAACATTCTTTCACTCTTACAGTTCTCATTGGCTTCCCTCTTCTCTGGGCGTTCTGGTTAACAGTACAATGCTAAACAGCAAAAAAAAAGTTAAATAATTACCTTTCCATTAATAGACTTTTTTTTTTTTAACTCTTAGAGATTTTTCTAGGATTCTTAAAGGCTTATGTTGAGAAATTTTCCTACAAGAGCATAACCACCGATGATTGGAAGGATTTCCTGTATTCTCACTTTAAAGATAAGGTTGGCTGTTAAGAATTCTCATTTTTCATGTCCAGTATATCTTTCATGGCTATTTGTTAGGCCGATCTGAATTACTTAATAGTAGTATTGGTCTGGAATTTAAGACTCAATCTTTCGTGGTATTTTTTCCTACTTAAAATATGATCTCAATAACACGAGCTAGATTATCTTATTTCAGAGAGATCCGTAATAGTGTTTTAAAAATTTATTTTTTGTAAGCCCTGGCTGGCATAGCTCACTGGATTGAGTGTACGGGCTGCGAACCAAAGCATTGCAGGTTCGATTCCCAGTCAGGGCACATGCCTGGGTTGCAGGCCACGGCCCCCAGCAACCGCACATTGATGTTTCTCTCTCTCTTTCTCCCTCCCTTCCCTCTCTAAAAATAAATAAATAAAATCTTTTTAAAAATTATTTTTAAAAATTTATTTTTTGTATGTGCTTTTCAGATTTTAATTATTTAACAGAACACTATTACTATAAATTTATTTTAGAAAAGAGACTTAGAAATTGTCTTGGCATGTCCATATAGACAAAATTATAGATTTAAGGACCTCAAAGTCTGTTTTAGATTTTTTCTCAATAGAAAAAAATTGTTCTGTGGAAAACCGGATGTTCTTACTGCTGACAGGTCGACATTCTCAATCAAGTTGACTGGAATACCTGGCTCTACTCCCCTGGACTGCCTCCCGTGAAACCCAAGTCAGTACTCACCCTGTTCATGGTTTCCTTGTCATTCTCCTCTGTCCTAGAGCTCCTCAAATACCTGAAAGCGTTGTCTGCCTTCCTGAAGTTGTTACTAGTTAGTGATGAGAGGAGAGTTCTTAGGTGTTGAAACCTTAAACCTGAGGTCAAAAGAATAATTTCCAGGATATTTAAATATATATCAGCTTAATTCATTGCACGTAATTATTTAGTGCCTCCTTTTTGTGCAAGGATGGTGAGAGATGGAAGAGTAAGATATTACCCTTTCCTTGAAAACATTTGCAGTAAGAAAAATATGCTAAGTATTATGTTAATCATTATAACTGTTAGAAGTTATCATTCTCATTTCCAGAGGAGGCAAATGAGGCTTAACTAGGTAAAGTGTCTCGCCCAAGGTTACACAGCAGGTAAGAAATAGGAGTTGAGATTCAAACCCTGGTTGTCTTAACCCCTCCAGTATAGAGCCTTTTAAACTAAGCACCTTCCTCAATCAGGCGCCCGAACCCTGGTTTTCCACGAGTCACGTGAGGATGCAGACTCCTCTGTGTTCTGGCCAGGAATGCTGTCCCTTTCACATGGAGTGCTAACCCCAGTTCATTCCAGTCTCAGTGCACGAAGTACTCCACCATGCATCTCTTGGAAGCATTTCTTGACCTCTCTGACCAGGTCAAGTCTCCCATGTCGGGGCTTTGTGGTGCTTTGTATTGCCTCTCCATGGCTGTTGCCACAGTAGTGTGTAGTTCTGTGTTTATCTGAGTGACCATTAATGTCTTTCTCCTTTACTGCATTGAAGCACCGTGAGAGCAGGGTGCATGTGTCTCGTTTTGCTCATTCCTTTTCTTAAGGTCTTACCATGAATAAGGGTTGCTTCCCTCCTTGGGCTGAGTCCTACCTTGTTCTTTTCATTACAATGGAGGGAAATTTCAGGGCACCAAGAAACACAACAGCCACAGGTTTTTTACTCTTCTGTCATTCCTTTTGAAATAAATAACATTCTAGTTGAAGGTGATTTATTGCCTGAGTAATCCAGGATCTGTGATACCATTTGGTCTTGAGGACCCAAGGGTTTATATGAAGTCCACAGCTGATGTTTCATGAAGATAAATTGGCATCTGACTCAAAGAAGGTCACTGCTTTGAACCTTTATTATCTCCCCGGAGCACAAGCTCTCTTGAAGCAGGTTCAATGTGAACTTCTCATCAAAACTCACCTGATTCAGGCCCGCAGGCCAGGTGTCCCTCTGTTCTCTAATAGAAACATTTCACAGCAAGCAAACAGCATTTATGGATGAAGAGGGCAGTGTTTTGCAAGAGTTATGCACACATTACACAGACTCTTCCATTGTTGGAAAACATGATTTGTTTTCTAAGGTGAGAATACACAAATCTTAGTGCAACTTGCTTGGTTTAATAGTTGGAGTTTATTATTTCCACTTTCTTCTAAAGAGAGAAACAAAATTGCCACATGGTTTCAGAGTGTGCCCAGGGTTTTCTGTGGCACCAGTACTTCCCCAGTGATCAGGACCATGCCTGTCACGTGAGTGCCTGCAGACTTATTGGGTGGTTGGATGGTTGGAACAACAGAATGTAAGACCCACGAGAGCGAGGACTCTGTGGTGTATCTGTTGTCCCCCGTGCCCAGAACTGCCCTGCCGTATAGTAAATGCTAACCGTGCTGCTCAGTGGAGGCCCAGATCCTTCAGCCTCGGCTGCTTAAGCTCATGGCCTGCTGAGATGTTTGGCATTCTCTCCAAAGAGTAACCAGGAGTTTCATTAGTTTGGTGTGCACTTAGATTTCCGAGTTATTAGATGACGCCAGTAATATTTAAGTCGGACAGAAGATTTCCTATTCCTGGCACTCTGGAGTTCTTTATTTAAAAATAACTTTGAGATTTAAATATGTTCTATAACTTCAAAATTGTGTTTATACAAAAGCATATTCATTTTTATAAATTTAATCTCTAATATTTATTCATCTTTGCAGTTACGACATGACTCTGACAAATGCTTGTATTGCCTTAAGTCAAAGATGGATTACTGTGAGTAACAGTGTATGACTTTTGACTCCTGTTTGAATTATCCAAATATGTCTCTGTGCGTGAAGGTGGTGCAGCCAGGGGTGGTGGGTGCTTCACTCATGAACTCCTGTATTTGGAAAGGCTATTTGTAAGTCAAGTTTGTCCAAAGTGGTATGACACTATATCATCTCCCAATGTGTAAAGTTGAAGGGGAAAAACAAATAGATGTTGATAACATTGCTTCTGATTTTTCTTGATTCATTTTAACTCTTAAAAAAAGTACACAAACATATTTGCATCTTCTGTGTTCCTCATAAGTCATTTATAAGCTGTTACACATACCGAGTAAATCTAAAATGATCTTGGGCGGCTGCTAGTGCCAACCGTTAGGGAAGGGTTGAGGCACTTCTGCTCTGTCGGGATTATCGTCCATCTCTGGGACTTCCTGCAGAGCAGCTTCCTCCTGTGCACACTGAAACATAACCCTCAGAGAAGCCACAGCGAGTATAAGCCTTGGACAATTCTTTAATGGAAAATTTAGGAATAATTCTTATAGTGGAGGAAAACTAATATTTTCTGTACCCTCTGAGGTGCTAGCTGAGATCCCTGTAATAAAAGACAGATTAGCGTGAATGGTATAAAGGACGTAAAAATGTCCCCACTCTTACTATTAGTAGTTTGATTTTTTTAAGTAATATAGCTTTTAGGAGTCATAGGATGCAATCTCAGAAATATTAAAGTAGTTAAAGCTTAAATTTATTGTTTATAACTTTATGAAAATTATAAAAATAATTTTATATATTCTTGTATTTCTGCCTTTTTCTTAATGTTTCCTTTTATGTCAGATCAACCAATAAATATTAAATTGTACATGAATGGAAATAACCAGGTAACATTTATTTTAGGCCAAAGAAGATGATTTGAACTCATTCAACTCAGCAGACCTGAAAGATCTCTCTTCTCATCAGTTGAATGAATTTTTAGCACAGATGCTTCAGAAAGTGAGTACTAGCTCAAAACATGGGAAGTTAGAATGGGCATAAGGCACAGCACTTGTCGAACCCAACTTGGAAAAAAAACATTACTGTGGAAACTAATAGAAAAAAGGACAAAGTTCATTCACTTACTTAAAAACATTTATTGAATGCCTACTATGTTTAGAATTATGCCGAGTATAAAAGTATATATAAGAAATACATAATCTATAACTTAGTAAGAAAGGTCACTCATGCAAAATTTAGCAATAAAAGGAGGTATATTTTAGTTACCATTTGCAAAAAACTTAATTAGGAAGAAGGACTCCCAACTGCGGTAATCAAGGAAGGATTGGAGGGAGCAGGGCTGGCCTGGAGCAGCGTGGTTCCCGCAGGGCAGGAGGAATTCAGGTCGGAGGGAGCAGTGAGTGGCGGGGCGGACCCAGTGTTGCAGGATCGTGCGAAGCTGGGTGAAGGAGTTAATGCAGATGGCACTAGTAGGGTCTGATGGTGTAAGTCTTGAATTCTAAGCATTTTAGATTTTATTCTAGTCTCTAGGAAAGGATTTAACTTTTTTTAAAGAGCCTTATTTATTTATTTTTATTATTATTATTATTATTTTTAATTCTCACTAGAGTAGATGCTTTTTAGAAAGAGGGGAAGGGAGGGAGAGAAACAGCAATGTGAGAGGGAAACATCGATTGGTTGCCTCTCATGTGCACCCTTACCAGGGACCGCATGAACCCACAACCCAGACGTGTGCCCTGACCGGGAATTGAACCCGTGACCTCTCAGTTTACAAGACAGTGCTCCAACCAACTGAGCCATACTGTCTAGGGCAAGGATTAACATTTTTCACAAGAGAATCACTTGGTGAAACGGTGGTTATGAAATTTACTTTGCTGGTGACGTGAAGGCTGGATTGGCATGAGGAACGCTGGTGGTGACGTTAGGCAGGAGGCTCCCGGGAGGATAGAACATGAGGGCGGGCCTGGTGGGAAGGGGAAGAACAGGACAGGTGAGAGGGGCCACACACCGGAGGAAAGCATGAGGTTTTTGTGACTGCCTGGATTTGGGGGTAACAGGGAAGAGCTCAAGCAGACTTCAGGGATCCAGGCCCAGGTAATGAAAAGGAGAGTGAAACCAAAGGGAGGTGCTGCACTTGGGGAGGGAGGAAGTGCGGGGGTCTGCGCTGTCACCTGGCACAAGCGAGCTCTCAGGCCCACGGACCTCGAGACTTGAACAGAGCTTCCTGTGGAACTGATGCAAATGAGGAATAGGGCTGTAAGGCGGCAGAGGCCTTAGAGAACCACTTCCAGTATGATGTCCGTGGCTCCACCACGTGGCCCAGCACCAGGAAGGACAAACGCATTGGGACGACTTGGCTGTGGGAATGGCAAACCCGGGGGAGTGAGGGGGCCTAGGAGGAGCCCTCACCAGCTGGCCTTCCAGGCTGCACTCACGGTTTAGTTGAAACTCAGTGATTTGGGGAGGGTCTGGCAGGCAGTAGGAGCAGAGATGGTTCGTGAGTTTTGCAAGGTGAAGTCGAGGCTGGCGGACCTGGTGGCGCTTCAGCCTGCACCTCTCAGTCGCCTCAGACTCTGCTTGTCCACACTGAACTCTCCTTGCTGTTCTCCACCCAAGGCGTTCTCCCTGTTAGCATGGGTGCGACGGGCACAGGAGGTTTACGAACCTCCTGACATTGTACTTACACAGTTCAAGTTCGTGCTTATGTGGTAAATGTATTTTTTTCCCTAAAGAAAGGGTCCATATTATTCATCAGATTCTGACGGGTCTGTAATAAAAAAGTTTAAACACTGCTATTTTGCAGGACCATAGGTAATTTAAAAGGGATTTCAGAGGAAGTATACAAAGATAATGCTGGGGAATTTGCGAGGGAAAAATTAAGAAACTGATTTAATCTGGAAAATGGAATAAATTTAAACTATGTAAAGTATAAAGAAGAACTTGAAAGACTGTGGAAAGAATCTGAAAATTGATATTTATATATACCAAAAAGCCTGAGGAGCTTTTGGTATATAATTCTTTTTTAATTCTCTATACCTCACAAATTAAATTATCTGCTCCCAGTAGAACATCCTTATGCAGAATAAGTTTGCACAAAACTTATTTTAGAGTGCATTTGTTTCTTTTATTTTTATCTAACTTACTTTTACATTATAAAATATTTAGGATTGTAATCTGGCTAAGAATTTCTCCCCAGCTCCTTTCTTCCAGGGAATCCTGTTGAAATGATACTTTCTTATTTTGCTCTCAGGCGCCTCTTCCATTGGGGCACGTAAAGCGAATGCAAGAGGTGTACAACTTCAATGCCATTCACAATTCTGAAATACGGTTCAGGTACATCATTGTAACTTGTCTCTGTGGAAGAAAGTAGAAAACTAGTTTCAAGGGGGGATTCAGGGAAGGCAGAGCATGAGTCTTGAGAAATCCTAGTCAAATTTATTGCTTCTGTATAAATAATTACAGTGTTTTTTTTTTAAGGAACAGTTGCAATACTATAAGATGATAGTATTAATCTTTTTTTAAGAATTTAAGCTCTCACCTTTAAAAAAGATTGGGATTAAGGACTCAGTGGTAAATAGACGTTCCTCCACAACCAGCCAAATGGACTCTGAAATGGAAATAGTTAGAAGTCTCTGACTCTCCCATGTAGTTAGTCTTTCTTACTTCAAACTGGCACTGTGAGGCTTAACCCGAAGTTGAATTCCTTCAGAAATTCATATATCAGGTACATGAGCACCTCCTTACTGCAGACCTTTTGAAACATATGATCTTTTTAAAGAACAAATTCCTCTTCCTTCTCTTCTCCAATTGTTATATTGTACATGTAGGCATTTGACATTCTCTGAATAAAGACCTAATATAAAGTGGTGTACAATGTAACTATAATAGGATGGTCCATCATTACAAAAATGATTTTCACGTATGCCTGTCACATCCCGCCTCTTCCTTCGCCTCTCCCACTCACACCCCTAAACATCCACCCTCCTTTCAGATGGTTGCGGCTCTGCATTCAGTCGAAATGGGAGGAAGCAGTTCCTTTGGCTCTGAAAATGGTGACTGAACAAGGAAGAATGAAGTTCACGCGACCCTTATTCAAGTAAGAACCAAGTCAAACTATGTTTTGAATGTATGTAAGGATGGGGAAGGAAAAAAATCTTAAGCAGATGTTTTTGTTGTTGCTAAAATACTGTGTAAAATGCAGTCTAAAAGTAGCACATATTACTAAGTTTGTTAAAGATTATAGATATAATCTTTGCATAGGAATTAGGACTTGTAAATATTTAAAATTTGAGGTAATTTAATTAGCTTTTTTAGAAGTGTTATGTATGGTTTACCTCTTACGGGCCAGATAGGGTTAGACACTAATGAAAAGTAAATAAACCAAAGATGGTCTTATAGACACAGAAAGATCCTTAAAAGCAAGTAAAAGATAGTGATGAGTAGGCATGGACAAGAAGAATGTCCGAAGAAGGACTGAGCAGGGAAAGCCAATTTTTTTTTGATTCAGGTATTGCAGCGAGGTAAAAGAGTAGGTTGCTTGACATAAAGGAATGCTTTGTAGAGGAAAAAAGTTGTATTTTGCCTGCAAGATACATTAAAACATTATCTCAGTGAAGTTATTTTGACTATGGATGCGGCAGGAATTCTGGAAAAAAAGATAAATCGTGACATAAACGTCCGTGATTAATCTGCTTGCTTTTTGCTTCCTTTACAAGTACATTGAGATTTTCCAACACAACCAAACAGGTCATTACTCATCATCTTCTTTTTGTGCAGGGACCTCGCTGCCTTCGACAAGTCCCGAGACCTGGCCGCCCGCACCTACCAAGAGCACAGAGCCGGCATGCACCCCGTGACCGCCATGCTGGTGGGCCGGGACCTGCAGGTGCAGTGAGGGCCTGCCTGCCGCACCTCCCACACCGTCCTTTTTTTTACACTGAATTCACCAAGAAATGCAAAACTTCAGCTCATATGATAACTAAAAACGTCTTTTTACTTTTGGCATTTTGTTGTTTTGTCAGTGCTTTTCATAAATAAAGCTGAACTGCCTTCCCTCCCACTCCCCCCATGGCATATTCTTGATACAAAGTGAATTTTATAAAAGTTTTCATCTTTTGATTTATGAAGTTTCCAGCTTCACATTTATTTTCTCCCGTATGGTCACAGAAGATGTCAACATGTTATTTAGCTGTTGTTTTAGGTTCTGTGATTTGAACCTGCCGCACCCCAAGTGTTCAGCATGGTTAGTTAGGGCTTTGCCTTTAAGTAACTATGAACGTGAACACCCGGTTGGTTTGCCCACAGCCCGCTGGCGGATATAGGGTGAACTTCCTTACCAAAACGTCAGCTCCTGCGGGAACACTCGGCTCCTCCCGCCTGGATCCCCTGCCGACCCCCAGACTAGCCCTGCTCCCCTGCCCGTGGGGGCCTGGCGACAACCCTGCACACCAGCACCTCCGGTCAGTCTTCTGATGGTCTGTGCAACCTGCCTTGCCTCTTTGTGGTCAGCAAACGTGCTTCACCCACACAGAGCATTAATTGTGTAGAAATAAATGTTGGAAGCAACACAACATAAAACTTATTTCAAGGAAGAGAGCAAAAAAGCACGCCTGCAAGTGCTGGGTGGTGCCTTGGCGCACGGTTTGGGAACCTCTGCGCTCTTGGTTAGTCTTTGACCATAACTGATGGCAACCCAGAAGACTCGGAGTCAGGAAGGGAATGGGAGGGTTGCTTCGAGGACACAGGGTAGAGGGAGGCTGTTGGAACCTGTGGGCAGACAGGAGGGGACTGGCACCCAGGACTGCGGAGCCCTCGTACCCTGCTGTTTCTCTAGTCCACACTGCACGGCCCGGCTGCCCCAGCTTCCACTGTGGCAAACAGTTCTTTCCTCGTGGACAGACTGTCTTAATTCCAAATTTCCAGAGGTGAGACTGACCCAGCTAGGGTCTACTCCTGGCCAAGTAAACTCCAGCCAAGCGGAATGGTATTTTTTAATATAAACGTGTGTGGTGGGGGGCTATATTGTTGTTAAATTCCCCCCCAAAAGTTCTGATGCACTGACGAAAGTCTCAAAGCAGGAGCAAACAGCAGAAAGGTGGGGCAGATATCAAAGAAGCAGCTTCCTGTCTGTCCATCCCTATAACCCTGAGGCTGCTGGCTCTCTCTCCATAGGACCCGTATCCACTGTAGTGCATTCTGGTTCTCAAGGCTCTGTTCCCCCTTGTCTTCAGTACCAGGAATAACAGGGGCGAGAGTTCAGATCCCTGGTCTATGATCACGTTCTAAGTGGCTAGACTTCAGCAAAGCCCCAAACCCACGTGATACTTTTGAGGGTGTCTCTGGCCCTCTAAGCTAACCCCATATTCTAAACTAATGTCATTTTTCAGTCTCGCGAATGAGTGATAGTGAAAGTGAATTGGGATGAGGGCCCCTTGAAGGGTGGTGTGGAAGGGCACTATGAGGAAGGTAGAGGGCGCTAGAGACAAAGGAACAGATTTTTGGGGGCCGGCTCAGTGGAGCCTACATTTATTCACTTCAGCTGATAGGCACCTGTTGAGCGTCTTTGTGCCAGACTGGATGAACACATAATTTCTGGATGAGCAAAGATAAGTAATTTGTATAAAATGCTAAAGAAGAGGTATGCTAAAACAGCCCAGAGAAAGGGGTTTAGGGAAGGCTTTCTGGAGAAGAGAAGGCATAAACCGAGTCTTGAGGAAAAAGAAAGATCTAACCAAGCAAAGGAAGCTGGAGGTGTGCTCCAGGTGGGGAAAGAGTAACACAAGTGAAGGTATAGGTTTATGGGTTTTTGGGCCAGGGATTTGGACAGAGCCGATGGAAATAGTCACTCTGTTCTGCCACGTCCAGGGCCTGTGCCTGGGATCCTCAGGTGTCGGGGCGTGATTGAAATCGCTGGGGGCCGGTATCAACTCTCAGATGTCCCATGCCCGGCCTGGGATTACTCAAAAGCTGGGCTCAGTGTGGGTTTTCTCACAGCACAGGGGAGAGCTGGACTGATTGGTCTTCCTTACTTGTCTGCATCCATCACCAGAGAGAAAGCGCCCTAAAGGCAGAGAATGTGTGTTATTTATCTCACTGCCAGCACCTAGCATAGCGACCCTGGGACATAACAGGCATTCAAAAATGCTTCTGGAATGAGTGAATGGAAGTGCAGAGAGTTAAGATGCTCTCTGTCTGAGAGCCTCAGCTTTCTCTGAGAGGGAGGAGGTAAGATCTTCCTTTGGGGACTGGGGGAGGGGCATATTGGAAGGTCCTTGAGGAGTGGGTGAAGGGTTTTGGAAAATGAGGGGATTGGGGAGAAAGGAGAAGGGCATTGCTGTGGTCCACACCTTCACAGGACTTTCTGGAGCAGAGCCCTCCACCTGGGTGAACACAGATGATGGTTTGTGTGGTGACCCAGGGGTCGGGTTTCACCTTAGGCATAAGTTTAGTGTTACAAAGGCATTTCAAAGAGCTGAAGAAAGTGGTCCAGGGGAGCAACTAGGAAGCCAGCTTCCTGGGAAAGCACCGAGGAAGCAGGTGGGAGAAGAAAGGAACTGACCAGAGGTCATGTCCTCAGGGCACAGGTGACTGAAGTAATGGTGTGTGTGTGTGTGTGTTGCGGGGAAGGGGGCACTGAAGGCTACGAGGTCACTGTTAGAAGGTATTGGAATGTAAAATATATGTGGATCGAATTCAGTTGATGCCAAATTCCAGGGTGTGGTCAGGATTTGGGGGATACAAGTTTCCATAAGGCTTAAGGCATGGTTAGCCCTTTATGTGTACCCATCCCCGGAAGCTGTCAGGGAAGAAGATGCTGGACATGCATGTTTTCTGGGAACGACTGTGTCTCTAGTCCCAGAAGAGATCTGTTTTCATGGGGTCAAGACCTCTTAGGATCTTTCTATTGTGTTAAACCTCTAGAAACCAGCTCACCACTGAACTGCTGCTAAACTGTGTGCCTGCTATGAGACTAGTACCCACCTCCGATTCTTTTTCCCGCTCTTCAGACTTTCTTAAAAGTCTACGGTAATGAATTGGGTGTAGGGAGCAGTTATCTGTGTCAAAGAACCTTCATTGGGTTAGGGATATCCATGTACAAAGATGAAAGGACACATGTAAAGCAACACAGGTATATAGAGTGTGAGAGTTCAAATAATAACCACAAACATTTCCGTAGCACTTCCAGTGTACCAGGTGCTGTTTCAAGGGCTTTGCGTATCTGAACTCAATCTTCTCAACAGCCCTTTCCAACAGGTACTATCATTATCTCCATTTTATAGATGAAGAACTTGAGGCCCAGAGAGATCAAATGACTTGCTAGAAGTCGCACAGCTAGTTAAAGGCAGAGCCAGGGTTTGATCTCAGGTAGTTACGGCAAATACTGTAGGGAGGCATTTATTACTTGTGCCTTTCGAGGAGGAAACGGAAGCTATTGAAGAGCTTATTTGCTGCAGGCTAATAAGCAGTGGAGCTGGAGTCCCACGCACAGCTGTCTGAGCCGTTAACCTTTAAGCCATGGTGGCCCTTCCGTCCAGACAGTGACCTTTAGTTGTGAACATGATCTCTGGCCTTTGCAGTCTCCCTCTGCGGAGGGGCAGCCTCATAAAACCCGGGCGGTGGCAGAGTAGTTGCTCAACATATGTTTGTGGAATCAACAAATAAGTGAGGGTTGCCACACTCCCTGGTGTCGCAGTTGGCCAGCAGGGTGTATTGTACAGTTGAGTAATTCCCGATAAAGGCAGGAACAGGGTGTTTGTAAGCTGCCCGTAATGGCAGACAATGCAGACAGGAATGCGGAGGAGAGAAATCGGGAGCCCTGAGGAAAAGGGTCAGCAGGTGCTAGGACTCCCGGGCCTTTCTGCCAATAGGGCTGCATGGCAGGGGCACAGGTGGCTGGCCTGCCTGCATCCCCCTCTCTGGCCTCCAGCTCAGCTGCAAAATCCCAAAGGGATACTGTGGGTCCTTAATAAATATTTGCCCAACACTTGAATGAGAAAAGGCAAGGGCGGTGGCCTATTTAAAGTCCATCCTCACCCTCCCCACCCACCACACCTCTGTAGTCACTGCTAGATAAAACTGTGCTCCTGGTGACTGCCACCTGCAGAGAAGCCTGGCTACGGTGGCCTCATCAGCCTGCAGGAGCAGCTGGAACCATGCCCAGGTACACGGTGCACGTGCGTGGGGAATGGCTGGCCGTGCCCTGCGGGGATGCGCAGCTCACGGTGGGCTGGCTGGGCCGTGAGGCTGTGCGAAGGTACATGAAGAACAAGCCAGACAACGGTGGCTTCGCCTCCGTGGACGACGTGCGCTTTCTCGTGCGCCGCTGCAAGGGCCTGGGCCTGCTGGACAATGAGGACCCACTCGACGTGGCACTGGAGGACAATGATTTCGTGGAAGTGGGTGAGTGGCAGGAGGGAAGCAGCGCTAACTGATGCCGCACGATGCCGCTTAGTGCTCACGTCCCTGGCAGGGAGGTCCCGTGCCGGAGAAACTGTCTACGGGTGCTGCGAGGCCCCCGTGTGCCTTAGATCCTCACTTACCCCTGTGATACAGGTGGCTGCTAGTCCCCATTTTAAAACAGGGCAACAGACTCCCAAAGGGCGTCAGGCCATTGGGAAGAAGCAAAGATCAGATCTGCGGGTTTGAAACCCTTTGCAATTATTGAATTACTTTGTCTTACATAATTTTTTTTTAGACAGGGGAGGAAGGGGAGAAAGACAGGGAGAGAAACATCAATATGTGTTTGCCTCTAGCACACCCCCTATTGGGGACCTGGCCTGGAACCCAGGCATGTGCCCTGACTGGGAATTGAACTGGTGACCCTTTGGTTTGCAGCCCAGTGCTCAATCCACTGATACATCTAGGGCTTATATAATTATTTTCATGGAGACTTAAAGAAGGTCTTTTTGCCCTTCAAAATGCCCTCACCAAAGAGGCCAGTGGCATAGAGGAGTTCAGATTTGTAAATCAAAATAAAGCTGGGATGGGAATAGAAGTGGGGGTTAGAACTTGAACTTTCATTTAAACCTGGGTCCACCTACATCTCTGTTGTTCACTGTCCTTCCTTGTAAAGATGCTAAGAGCACTTGAAAGTGTCTGAAGTCATTTCAAAGCAGCCATTTTGATAGACTTCAAAGGCAATCGAAGAGACTTACCTTGGTTTACCAGCCAGGTCCAAAGTGGTTCTCCACTGTGGTCAGTCAGTAAGGGGTCATTCTTGCGGTCTTGTTTCAGTCATCGAAGGGGATGCCATGTCTCCCGACTTCATTCCATCGCAGCCGGAAGGAGTTTACCTGTATCCTTTCCTGCAGGGTCCCTGGCCTGCTCTGCAGGCTCCTGCCAGTGGTGGGGCGGGGGCTCTTCCACACTCCCCTGTGTTTTCCTTCACCTGGCTTCAGATACAGCAAATACCGAGAGCCTGAAAAGGTAAGCTTTGAGCCACTCTCTCTTTGTTAGGAAAGTGAAGTCCCCCTCATTTAAGGAGAGTGAGCAAAATTTATGAGCAAACATTATCCCATGGGACAGGACTTTGTCCCGCTCTGGGTAGTAGGGACAGGCGTTAGGCTTTTCCGTTTCTAACATTCCTTACTCAGTCTCCTCTTCAGTGAGCTGTCTTTTAAATTAGTATATTAATTTAATTAGTAGTAATAATTAAAATAAGTAGTAGTAATTAGTAGTAATAAAATTTCTGAAGTGTCAGACTTTCGTTCTGCTTGAGGCTTCCCTACTGAGTGGCTCTCGTTCGAGCAGCTAAGCTGTTGGGACTCACGGAGACCCCTCCTTTGTACAGTACATTGCCCTGGACGGGGACAGCCTGACCACAGAGGATCTGGTCAACCTGGGCAAGGGGCGCTACAAAATAAAGGTATGGGGAAGGGCGGGGTGTCCTCTGACCTTTTCTGCCGCATGTGGAAACCTTCAATGTGCTCAGCTCTGACCAATGTTTTCCTAGCTCACCCCAACTGCTGAAAAGAAGGTGCAAAAATCCAGGGAAGTCATAGACAGCATCATAAAAGAAAGAACTGGTATCTTTTCCCCTTTGTGTCATCCATTTATTTTTATAGACTTGAAAATATGGCCTTAAAAAAACTGGCCCTAATTAAATAATGTCTGTTTTTTGTTTTTGTTTTTTTATTCCAGTTGTTTATGGCATTACTACAGGCTTTGGGAAATTTGCCAGAACTGTAATTCCTATCAATAAGCTGGAGTAAGTTTGATCCCTGCTCTCCCCAGCAAATGCACCCACATTCACATGCTGGCTACGCCCATTTTTCAGATTCCTTTCAACAAAGGAAATAATATTTGCTCCAGTTTACAGATGAGGGGGATGAGTCTCGGGTGAACTTGCACATGAGCTGGTATTGAAATCACAGGCCTACCAGTTTCTTTCATTGCCTCACACTGGCTCACTCTGTTCCTCCAAAGACTGAACTGTCCCTCCCTTCCCTTCCCCAGAGGAGGGCACGTCTTCATCATGAGGTATCTAAGAGGGTTTTTTCCCTTTCTCTTTCAGGGAGCTGCAGTTCAACCTAGTACGCTCGCATTCTTCAGGTAAATCTTTGCAAACGCTGCGTGCCTCCTAGATCTTGTCTGATTGGCGGAATGAAGTGTGACGCATCCTGTAAGAGCCACGCTGAGCTAGTGCATTCCAAGGACGGTGCCTCGGGGGAGGGGGAAAGCAGAACGCATCAGACAAGACCACCTGCTAGCTGGAGCTCAGAAAAAGGAATGGGCTCCGTCGAGGGACAGGATTGACAGCAAAATCAAAGCCGAAAGTCAGGGGATGAGTTGATCCGGATGAGTTGCGATAAGACCGTCAGTCAAGAATCGGCTCCCATCAGAATGCGAGGCAACATTTGCTGAGGAGTCTGCATGCTACTCTAAGCGTGTCGGGTGGAGAATGGGGGAGCTCATTGAAATGTTCCAAGAAGGGAAACTGAGAAGGCAAATCTAGAGTTTCACCTTTGTCTGGAAGTTGAGACTTAAAGCAGCAAATCAGTCAGGAGGGAGAGCAGTCCAACCATCTGAGTCAGGAGTGAAGAAACGATCATTACCAAGGCTTTTAGAATGCAGTGTCTCGTTTGCCGTGGACGTGACCACAGAACTTGTTCCTACAAGGTTTTCTTTCTGCTACACCGCTTGTGTTCAGCCTGTTGGGAATATTTTATTAACCCTTACTTATTTTCATTGCCTAGATCAGCACTGTCCAACATAAACATAACACAAGCTTTGTGTGGTCTTTAATACCCATTGGTAATTAGTAGGATTTTCCAATAGCTGTCTTAGGGGGAAAAAAATGAAGAAAAACTTGAGAGATGAAGGCAGCCAGGAGGTGGAAAAGATTTTTTCAATTGTTTTGTAGGTGTTGGAAAACCACTAAGCCCTGAGAGATGTCGGATGCTCCTGGCGTTAAGGATCAATGTCTTGGCCAAAGGATACAGTGGTATTTCCCTGGAGACCCTCAAACAAGTTATCGAAGCGTTTAACGGTAATGCAGTGGGTCCCTGACTGGCCCTCCACTGGGGCTGGGCACGTCCTTTAAGGCAGTCTTGATTGATGGGATGATAAGGAATTGGATGATACAGGAAGACACAAGATAATGGAGATGGATGGAGAACGGGCTGGGCAAGAAGGATACTGAGGTGGGGGGAGTGTGGCCCAGACACTTTCTCACCTGTACTTCAACCCACTCTCCATCATTCTTCACTTTGTATTTGGCATCTTTAAGACTGAAACCAGCTCCGTGAGTCTGGCCCTACATTCAGGAGTGGGGAGAACTTTGACTCAGTGGTGCTCGGGGGTGGTTATAGAAGTAGCATCACATCATTAGGAAATGCCATGGTTCCTGGATGCCAGGCCCAGAGACTGATTCAGTTGTTCTGGCTGGTGCCTGGGAATCTGAAATCTTAATGCTCCCCAAGTGGTAAGATTGCCAGACTTGAATAACTGAAATCCCCCCAAAAAAGAACTGAAAAGAGATTAAAGACTTGCTTGCAGTTCAAACTCTTTGGAGCTTACTTCCTGGGATAGGACAATTCAAATACGGAGACAAGGTCTGAAATGCTTGAGAGGCCATTGTCCATTTTCACACATACAGATAAACATTCCAGGTCAGCAGAGTCCCAGGGACTCTTTGGGGTGAAGAAACGGGAGGAAAAGCAGGGCCAGGCAGTCACACAGACAGGAACGCATGCCAGAGTTCCCATGCAATGGACGCAGGGACCCTACACGTGATGTGCCCATCAGTGAATAGCAATTTGAACGAACAATCCGTAGTATACAGGGCTGTGCTTTCAACGCCTATTTCTACCCCCTTCCTGGTCTGCCTTACAATCCCAGCTAGTATAAATTTGGCCTTGAACCCCCCTCTGCATGCTTTATGGGTGAGTCTAAAGTATTTCTGGGGCCCTAGAGTTCTGAGAATTCCCCAGGGTGGACTCTGATCTGGAAGCTGGCCTGGGGGTGGCACTGCTTTATCCTATTGATGTTATTCAGCAGTTTGCAAAAACACTGCTATTAGGAGTCTGAGTTTACTTAGAAAAACGAAGCCTCTTTTTCTGGTAACTTATTGGGAATTGCCTACAAAACAGTACAGTCCGTTCGCAAAGTGGTGGCGAGGTGGTAATAAGAAGACACTGTGTTGCCTATGACTTCACCTCCCCAGAAAACCATCCACAGTTGGGTGAACCTTATCTTTCTGGCACATTTTATACTGCTTTTCTAAAGTCAACATTTCCAAACATTCTCTGGTAGGTTGTAATGGCCACACACAACTTTCAGTCAGAGGGAGATCTCTTCATTCCTCATTTAGATCACTTCTAGCTTTTTGTTCTTAAAAACAAGGCTGTAATGACCCAGCTAGTTTTTCATTACATCTTTCAGATACATTGCTAGAATTCTAGAAATTTCTAGGTCAGATTAGAACATGCACAGAAGCAGTAAGTGAAGGAGCCGAGGGCCGACGGGGAAGATGTTAACAGATCATCTGTATGGGGATGCAGGTTCCCCACTGCCTTTCTCCCGTGCAGCACGGCCTTGATTGCTTCTCTGTATAGTTTCCCCCCAGCTAGCTTCCCACAGTGAATCTGGGCAGGTCCTGGCTAAAACCTGCAATGCTGCCTATCATCCTTAGGAGAAAGTCTGAACTGAAAGTAGACTGCAAGAGAAGGGAGGGTCCTTTTTCCTTCCTGTTCTCCCTCACTCTCCTCCCTCCCTTTTTTCTCCCATCCTGCCTTTCTCCCTTCTCCTTACCTCTTTCTGTAGCACCTCATCCAGGTCCCTTAAGTATTATTAGCTGTGCTTGAGGAATTGTCTTTACCCAGGTATTTGTACCAGAAGAGGATAGTAGACCCTACAGAAGGGGGGAGGCGGGTCTCACTGGCAAAGTGAGGTTGGCCAGAATGAAGTTCTCCTGGAGTAACTGGTGTCTGTTTCCCTCCCAGCCTCCTGCCTGTCCTATGTTCCAGAGAAAGGAACCGTTGGTGCCAGCGGAGACCTGGCTCCACTCTCTCATCTAGCTCTTGGGCTAATTGGAGAAGGGAAGATGTGGTCTCCAAAGAGCGGCTGGGCGGACGCTAAATACGTAAGACTTGGACAACAATGTCCATCTGTAGGAGTTTCCCTGGGCTGGACACTGGGTGTATGGCATGCTCTATATCACTTAGTCCTTACAGCAGCCCCGTGATGGGGCCAGTTATCCCTGATTTATAGATGGGAAAACTGGAGCTTAGAAGTCAAACTAGGCAAGGCTGTTAGCTCCCACACCCAACTGTCAGTCTCTGGACTTGGCGATCTTTTTGATGGAAAGTTCCAGCTGCCAGTGTTGATCCCAAGAATTTCTTCTGCACCTAAAACACTTCTGGTGTCTATTCAGGAGGTCACATATTGTCACAAGTTGACTTAGTTGCTGGTCTCACAGGTACTGAGCTGTGGATTATAGCACTTACTCTGTGGCTTCTGGAAAGAAGGTTCCATTTCCCCCCAGGCTCCCACCCTGGAGGCTAATTAGAAAGGCTTATTTTTGATAAGGCTTTAATGTTTTCTTCATTCATTTCCAAATTCCATGAGAGCAGCCTGAAGAATTATTTAAAGTGCCATCTCTGATCTGTTGTTGGGAGGTCCCCTGACAGTAAGCAAAGGGTTGAGGACCAAAGGGGAGGGAGGTTAGGGAAACAGATAATCCCTATGGGGATACCGGTTCCATGTGGACCCATCTTATTGTCTATGGTCAGTGTTCCCCCAAACACCTCCACTCGGCAAATCTGAGCACATCCTGTGTAAAACCTACAATGCTTCCCACTTCCTTGGGAGAAAGTCTACACTTCATGTGACATACAAGACTCTTGTTCGTCATGTTACCCTGTCCCCCCTAGCCCCCGGGGTTCTCCATCACAAAAGCCGGAGGTTCCTTGCAGCTGGAGTGTGCTCCATCCCAGGCAGAGAGAGAAGCACGGGTCCCTCTCCCCTTCCCCACTTACTCCTGCATCTCCTTCTGACAAGCACTCTGGGTAACTCCCCTCTCTGCTCCTCTGGTTCTTTTTCCCACCCCCAAGTCGCCTTTGCTCCTCCTTTGTGTTCTCCTAGCATCTCATACCCACTTCTCACCTCCTGGAATTCTTAACATTATGTATGTAGTTACCCTTGAGCTTGTCTGTCCTCATTTTTCCTACCCTAGCCCCGGCCCAACACTCCAAGCAGAGTTAGACGTGCCATAGGTACTATAATAAACCTGAGAAATGGACATAGGAAGTGGTGCTGGCTCTGTCCTCCTCCTTCGCTGGAGGGACCTTCACTTACTGATGGTCTTTACTTCTTTTGTCTCAGAGAGAGATTTGGCCCATCTCCCCTCAGGATTTTGTTTCCATCTATTAGACCAACAGTATTCCTTTTGTTGGTCTCACACATATGCCACACAAGTGAGAAGCCCTCCTCTGAGGTTCTGCCAGTGTTGAGATGCATAGGAGGACTTTGGGGGTTAAGCTCCACAGGCAGGGAGTGCGCATACAGTCAGAAGCCCAGTCCTTCTGCAGTACAGGTGTGCGTGAGTGCTCAGGGAGCTGCAGGAGAAAGGTGAATCACTAAAGTGCACACAAGGTGTCAAACAACGGACCTGGAAACCAACACTCAAGGTTGATTCTGTAGACACCAGAGCCCCTGATTTAAGTATAAAGATCATTGGAAAGCTACATGTCTTTTCAGACTAAAGAACAGAACTAGAGAACAGACCAGAGATGAAGAGTGGAGCTAATCCATGTCGGGCTCATCTTTCATAAGACAGGCCTTTGGGCTTACAGATCTATCACTGGATTCCTCATGAAATTAGCAATATGCTAGTGTTTCATTTGTTACCCATTTTAAAATTTTAAAACCATTCTTTAGGTCCTGGAAGCCCATGGATTGAAACCGATTGTTTTGAAACCAAAGGAGGTAAGGAGATCCGAAGAAAATTTGTTTGTGTCAGCAAGTCTCTATTTATGCACTGTTTTCATTCTTAATATCCGTCTCACTGATTTCTTTAAATAAACATGGCTTACATGTTTGTTAAGTTGGCCACTGAAGGAACAACTCCTCTGTGAGTATTTAAAGATTCTTCATGCCATAAATGCTTAGGGGTTCTCTTACCTAAGAACTTAGCCTTTAAATCAGAATTTCTAGGGATCCCCAAGAGATGCTCTAAGCCAGCAACCGTTAGGATGCTGTAAGCCAAGAGTCTGGGGCCAGAAATGTTTTAGGGTATCTTGTCTATAATGATGAGAAGTTAAAGAAGAAATGTGACATAATTAAGACCTAAAGATTTTATATGCCTTCTACACTGGAGCTGTTCTGCTGCCTTGAGAATGGGGGTATTTTACAGCTGTTTTACTTATAGTAATTTTATAGATTTATAATAATGATTTCACATAGGATGGCACTTAGTCCTCAAGTGCTTAAATAAGCATTACTGCCCTACACTTCAGAAAATGTGAAAAAACCATCATTTAGCTGACTGGCCAACTTCCCTCTTACAGAAGCGAATGGTACTAAATCAACTTGCACACAGGTTTGTTACAAAGGAAACAGTAGGAACCTTCTCTCCCCTGCCCCAAAGGGTCTGGCGCTCATCAACGGGACACAGATGATCACCTCCTTGGGCTGCGAAGCTGTGGAGAGAGCCAGTGCTATTGCGAGGCAGGCTGACATAGTGGCGGCCTTGACCCTTGAGGTGCTGAAGGGCACCACCAAAGCCTTCGATACTGGTCAGCATGGTTCTTCTGTTTGGCTGCTGTTCGTTCAGCCCGAGCTGGTGGGGTGGGCTGGTCTAGGTCTTCAGACACGGGAGAGGTGGGGTGGGTGGTAGGGAAGAAGGAGGAAACCCAAGAGCCTGCGGCATACCCAATACTTCTCCAGCTTTATCTAATTTCTGCCACATTCAACCCTCAAAATGACCACGTTTTACAGACAGACACTGACCTTGAGGGTTAAGTGACCTGCCTCCGATAACCTAGGTCTGACTTTTTCTAAACTATGTGTTGTTTTAGGAATCTGTTTGCAGGGTTTTAGAACTATAGTAGGATTCAGGCTGGTTGCAATTAAAAATTGAGGGGCGGGGAGCTTTAGATGTGATAGCTTACCTAGAAAGTAGTGAGTTTGAAAGACTCTCTACTATTACATAGGACAGAAAAACTGTCTAAAATTGACTTAGTAAATCAGGCTACTATAGAACTCCCTTCCATTATGAGTCTAACTCTTTTTAGGGTAGCTCAGTGTCTTGAGTTGAATTCCCAGTAGCTGAATTCTCAACACATAATTTGCACTTGGATGTTTAAAGTAGAAAGAATAAAGACAATAAGGAATATCTTGTTTGGGAGTTAAGTTTCTAATCCCGAGTGGTGGATAAGGGCCCCCGGGACTGCTGTGCCCGTACCATCGATGGTCCTGAGCCACCCACGGTAGTGTGTTCTAATGTGAGTTGCTCAGACTTTTGCCCCTTCATCAATTCTAGACATCCACGCTGTTCGCCCTCATCCTGGGCAAATTGAAGTTGCTTTTCGGTTTCGGTCACTCTTGGACTCGGATCACCATCCATCAGAAATAGCAGGTCAGGGCATTTTTATGTGAGTGACCTTATTTGGGTTTGTGTTATGTGGAAGAGAATTGATAATGTATTTCCTGCTCTCCCCTCCACCTCTTCCACAGAAAGCCACAGGTTCTGTGACCGTGTGCAGGATGCATACACCTTACGCTGCTGCCCACAGGTAAACCAACAAACAAAAAGTTTCCTTTCTCTCTCCCAGTTCCGGGGGTGGAGCGGGGGAGAGTGGTGGGCAGGATAGAAAAAGAGGAAGGTATTAGAAAATCATGTAATGGTCTATTAGAATCCAAATTTCTTTACTGCCTCTATTAAAAATTACATGGATCACACTTCTATTTGTCCAATTATTGTCAAGTTTCTATTCCATGTGACAGGCTGGTGTTTTCCTTTCGAATTGCTGTGCTCAACCTTGTAGAAAATTCCAACAGACAACTTGCTGTGTTGGCTTAGTGCCCTCACTTCTTAAAATTCTGAGTAATAACATCATCTCAATCAGTTGGTGGAGTTTTACTCGGTCTCACCCTTAGAACTAGAACCAGCCTGCCAGGGCTGTTCACAGGAAGGCTGAATCGAAATTCAAGTGCCCATCCTACTCTACCTTATCTGCCCTGAAGAGGCAGATGTAAATCATCATAAATGAATCTGTGAAGCTTTACTTTAAATAATAAACGCAGATGACTCAGGTTAGCATGGTGATTAGCTGACTGAGAGATTAACATCCTTCGAAAAAATGAGACAATACAGGGTGGGGCAAAAGTGGGCTTACAGTTGTTCTTATGGAAAATAAGACAGTACTTAAGAAATAATAATACAAAAATAAACTCTGTGTTTCGCTGACTCACAACTGTAAGCCCTCTTTAACCCAACCTATATTTCAGCGTGTGCCAAATTCCAGTCTACTGAGTAATGAAGAGTCTTCCCTAGTGTAAATACTCACACTTCCTTGTGCTCCGCACGTTCTAGTGTAGCTGGCTAGATCGTGAACCTCTAAGGGAAGAACTGCCAAATTCGCTCTAGCGTAAGAATGAATCCCACTTTCCAACATTCTTTCTATTCTCATAAGAATATCAGACTCTATGTGACAGGCATCACTGTCAGTGCCTTCCGAGTATTAACTCCTTTAATCTTGTGTTTCAGGTGCACGGTGTGGCGAATGACACCATAGCGTTTGTGAAAAACGTCATCACCACAGAGCTAAACAGTGCGACAGATAATCCTGTATCTTTTGACCATTTGCTAAACCGTAATTACAGAATTTCAGCTGCTGATTTTGAGATCTGAAGTGACCGTTTTGTGTAGCTTCTCTGTTCTGTCACTCTGCTTCATAAACTGAGTAGCTGAGTCTCAGAGGGCAGGTAGCTATCTCTAGATCAGGGCTGGGAGGTGGTAGAGGCAGGCCTGTGACCCAATCTCAGGTTCAGAGTCTCCCATGCCGTGCCTTCAAAACTGACCCACTAAAGATTAAAGGAGGGATTTCAGCATCGGCTGAGACATTTCATGAAGACACTGCTGAGGTTGTTGGTAGAAGGATGAAGACCTTTGTCACAGGTGTGACTGTGGAGACCCAGGGTAGGTGGTGTTTATGCAAGCCTTCCTGGTTCTAGTATTAAACAGAAAGACACTTTTTAACATTGACCAAAGTGTTGTTCAAAAAGTTACAGCTTTCCACACCAGAATTTTAATTTCTGACATGGACATCAAGCAAATCAGTGTTTCTCCGTGTTTGCACAAAGAAGAATAAGAGCCCTTCCCTTTCTCAAGGATGGAACTTGACTTTCTTTCCTGGCGTGGCTGCCTCAGAGCCCTCTTCTCTCTGCTGCGCAATGCTCTGTGATGGCTTTGCTGCCCCAGAAGTTGGTGTGATCAGTCAAGGGTCACACCGGCAAAGTCTTCACAGAGGCAGTACGGCCTATGAAGACCACCAACCCCCTGGGGATCTATTTTTCCTCTCCCACATTTTTAACACTGGAGACAGTGCTGAATGAGGTGCAGACAGGTCCCCAGCCGCAGTGTGAGGTTTCTCACGAGACCTTTTCTGCGTGGCTTCTCTGACGAGCTCACTGCAGGGTGTGCGTTTTACATCTTCCCGGATTGTGTCACAGTTCAGTCAAACCCACACTAGACAATCCTCAGCTCACTGGCCCACCTCTACACCCTCCCGCCTTCCAAATGGAGTCATTTTCCTGACCTCCGTGTAGTCTTCCTGACCTCGTCTAGCTGTCCTGTAGAGTGGAAGTATCCATTTTACACTTACATAATTTAGGCTTGAAAGGGTATCTTAGAGAGTTTTAAAAAAACATTAAATTACTGGAAATGGGGGAAGAAATAATCCCCTACTAAATTTTCCCCCCACCCACCACTTGCTTCAACAAAAATCTCAGCCAAAAGTCCTTTACTTCCTCAAGTAAAGATTTCCAATTGCTGATAAATTTCCAATAAACTAATCTTTGGGAGTTCTCCTGCAATACTGGTGTTACCCAAAAGAATATTTTTCTAACTTTTCTATTGTGGATAAAGAGCACCTATTACCTACTTGCTGGGCATTATAGGAGTTAACTTCTAATTGCTATAATTTAATAGCCAACAAATTTGGAGCTAGAGAACAATAGAACATACTCAAGTTCTAAACTGATGCAGAGATCACTCGCAATAAGGATTCAGACAACCAAGACCTGTGGTTGGGGTGGGTTCATGGAGAAGAGCAAGAACGGGGCCTAATATGCCCGCAGTTATAATGTGCAGAAAAGAGTAACCCCAAACTTGACTAAGATGATGTAACACATGCATCTCCAGCTCTTAACCTTTCTCACACAGGATGAGTTTCTCGTCAATAGGTCGTGAATATTCTTGAAACTGCTAAGAACAAATACTACACTTTATCTTAGCCAAAAGGCTGAGAAATGATTATATTCTTTAAAATTTCTTTATTCATTTTTTAATTCAATTTATGTATCATTTTTGAGAGAGAGGAGAAGGCAAGGAGAGAGAGAGGGAGAGAAACAGCGATGTGAGAGAGAAACTTCAATCGATTGCCTCTTGTGCATGCCCCGACTGGGATCCGAACTCACAACCCAGCCATGTGCCCTGACTAGGAATCAAACTGTTGACCTTTTGCTTTGAAGGATGTCACCCAACCAGCTGAGCCACACCGGTCAGGGTGGTAGTGAATATTCTTTAGTTCAGTAGGTAATAATTAGCTCTTTGGAACCTGGGAGAAAGGTCTGTCCCTGCCTTTGTCTGTCGGTTTAAGTGAGGTGCAGGATGGGGTGAAATGAGCCCTGAGAATAGTGAGCCCAAAGCTACCTCTGACCTAAACGGGTTTACGACGATCATTGGCCGCCATTTGCTGTGAACATTAGCACAAAATCACTGAGTAGACAGGTTTGTCCGAAAGTTTTCCCAGAATTGATTACTCCAGACCATTCGGTGGCTGATCGTCAGCAAAGCCTTCCATTCAGCAGGCTCTTCTGTGGAGCACAAGCTCACAGCACCCACTGAAGAAATATAATTTGCTTTTAAACTAGTGTCCTGGTCTCAGGTTATAAACTTTTTGAGGGCAGGTAGTAACCACCTGATTAGTACAGTTATAGTGCTTGAGAATCTCAACTCTCAAGAGAAAACAGCCTTTCACGCCTTGTGTTTCTCCGGCCCCGAATTGTGCGTCTATGGTCCTCCTTCAAGGTTATGTTAGTTTGTTTTGTGTGTTTGCCCCTTTATGTCAACAACTGCTTGTGGAAAAACTCTGCTTCTCTCCACCTCACGTTTTGCAAGGGCTGCCACCTCAATGCTAGAAATCAGCAGTTGGGGAGTGTCATACTTGGAGTGATCAGCCAGGGTTACTTTCAAGCCTTAACCTGTTTTGAAAGATGGTCTTTGCCAGCCGGGGAGAGACTATTTCTGGAGGAAACTTCCACGGTGAATACCCAGCCAAAGTAAGCTTTTTAGAATTGCTGCTGCCCCTGATAGCATATTACAAATACAGGCCAACTGAACTGAGACTCTCTTTCAGGCCCTGGACTACTTGGCCATTGGTGTCCACGAACTTGCCGCGATCAGCGAAAGAAGAATTGAAAGGCTCTGTAACCCCTCCCTCAGCGAGCTGCCCGCCTTCCTGGTGGCTGAAGGCGGTCTGAACTCTGGATTCATGATAGCCCACTGCACAGCCGCTGCTCTCGGTAAGGACACTGCCCGCTTCCCAGAATGCAAGCCTGCCTGGTGAAGGGCCTCTCCGTTTTACCTAAAAATATCAGATTTGTGTGCCCTAGAAAGTGTGAGAGACATTACTCTGCGGTCCTCTCTGGGATCCCCTCACTGCCCTAAGATATCTCTGGCAGCCTTCGAGCCCTTGATTAAACTCAGACCATTCACTTGTGTCACTGTTGAATAGTCTGAACCATCAAATCTTCTTGGCCAAGGTCTGTGGCTCCAGCTTCCATCCCCAAATGCCACACTTGAATTCCAGTGTCACCTCTGCTGGTGACACAACCAGTCAAGTTGTTCTCGAGGACCTGGAAAGGACCACACATCTTTTTTTTAGTCTCCCTGGCATGCTAAGTACTTCCAATGTTTTCAACTTGACTTTGTAATATGAGGATTTCCATTGGTTCTTAGAACTCACTATAGCTTTAGAGTTCTTCTCACTTTGGGGGGAAAAACACCCTACATCCTCTTTCCAAAGTAACTTTGGAGCATCTGGTGCTTGGACAACCACTAACAGCTCCTGGAGAGGGCCCTCTGTGCCGCGGGGCACTTTGGGACAGCGTGTGTCACTCTGGCGGTCCTTCCTGTGGGAACACACGTAACACACATTGGCCTCTTGCAGTTTCCGAGAACAAGGCTCTGTGCCACCCCTCGTCCGTGGACTCCCTCTCCACCAGCGCTGCCACAGAGGACCACGTCTCCATGGGAGGATGGGCAGCCAGGAAGGCCCTCAGGGTCATTGAGCACGTGGAGCAAGGTAACCCCAGCTGGGCTGGGATGGCGGGCCTCACCGGTAAACGACTTCACCAGTGGTCCTCAAAGTGGGATCATCCCCACGGGCAGCATCAGCACCAGCACCCCCAGGGCTCTTGTTAGAGAGGCGGATTCTTAAGCCCCTCCCCAGAATTGCAAATAAGAAACTCTAGGGAGGGAGCTGGAGAAGTTGGGTTTAACAAGCCCTCCAGCTGATTCTCAAACTCACTGAAGATTAAGAGCCAGCCTTGCTGGCTAAACTGGTGCATCTGCCGGTTATTTTGTTTCTAAAAACAAGACCTTCCAAACATCTGCAAGTGGGGAGATTAGTGCCATGGACCTCGTTTACACTGTGACCCAACAGTTAGCACTTCTACTTCATTTTTTCTTACACTTTCCTCAAATTATTTTCTAACAAATCCCTGTTATATTATTTTCTGCCTCTTAAATGTCAATGCTTGTTTATCCACCAGAACGCCACCATCATGGCCCACAGTCTTGGTGTCACATCGAGTACATATTTAAATTCTCCCAATTAACCTGGTATCTTGACAGTGGGTTTGTTCAAGTCAGGAATTAAGGCCCACAGTTTAAACTTGGCAGTGAGGGTTTTAAGCTTCTTTCCTCTAGAACAGTCCCATCTCCCCCACTTTCTTCCGCCTTCATTTCGTTGACTAGGAAAAAACTAGGTCAGGTTTCTGATAGAAACCGGTATCCTGAACTTACCTGTTGCTTCCTTGCGGTGTTACTTCTGCCTTGTTCTCCGTCCCATGTGTTCGCTGTACGTGCCGTTGGCTCTTGAAGTTTGACAAGGTTTAGATCCAACCTTTTTGGCAAAGGCACTGCATAGTGGAGCCTGGGTTAGGGCCACGTCTCCCTGCCTTCTCCATTACCGCTTGTTTTGTTTTTTAAAGAGAAATTGCCTTCCTTTAGGACTTACTTTCTAAGTTCCTAAGTTTTTGCAACTGTATAAAAGGCAGTTGGCTGACAAAAGTATATCACTATTTTAATATAAATGTGACAGAGTTAAGTCTTCCTTTTGATTACATATATTTCTGGCAACAGCTGCACTGAGATATAATTTACACACTATGGGATTCACCCATTTAAAAAGTACAACTCGGTGGCCTTTAGTATATTCGCAGAGGTGCACAACCACCACCATGATCAATTTTAGGACATTTGTATCACCCCAAAAAGGAACCGTGCACCCTTTAGCTAGCACTTTCCCATTTTCCTTCTCCCATCCGCCTTCCTCCCAGGCTTAGACAAATTAATATGCCCTCTTTCTGTACTGATTTGCCTATTCTAGGCATTTCATATAGGTGGAATCACATCATGTGTGTGGGGCGGGTTTTGTGATGGGCTTCACTTAGTATAATGTGTTCAAGCTTCACATATGTCGTAGCATGTGTGAGAACCTCATTCATTTTTCTGGCCAAATAACACTCCATTCTACGGATACATCACATTTTGTTTATCCACTTGTCAGCTGAGGGACGTTTGGGTCTGCCCACCTTTTGGCCAGAACGAATAATGCTGCTATGGACATTTATGTAAAAGTTTTTGTGCAGACCTGTGTTTTGGTTTGTCTAGAGTGGAATTGCTAGGTCATGCGGTAACTCTGTGTTCACCTTTGTGAGGACAGCCTTGGAAGGGGCTGTGCCGTGTTGCATTCCTACCTGCAGTGTGGAGGAGCTCTGAGTTCTCCACAGCGTCGCCAACACTTATTATTCGTCAGCCACATCGTATTCTTAATGCTCATTCTCAAGACGTCCATTCCCATGGAACACGCTGCTCCGGCCCAAAGTCACCCTTATCAATTCTCAGATCTCTTATGCAATTTTTCAGCCAGCCAGCCTTACCTTCAGAAGACACCAAATCAAGCCTGTCGTCTTCTTTTGCTTGGTCTCCTTGTTTTCACTATTGTTCTTCTACAGTCACCATGTACAATAACCAGGGTGAGCTCCTCACACCATAATTTGACCACACCATGCCCTGCTGAAAATTTGCTGATTACTTCTTACTGTTCAAAACAAGTTCCAGCCCCCTTCCTTAGCCCACAAGGATCATGCAGGGCATGATCTGGCTTCTGGCTTGCACTGCCACCTCTCTCCACCCTCTTCTCTACCCTGGAATCACAGTGTTATTCTTGTTCCTGCCAAGGACCCATCCCTTCCCTCAGCACCTGAGTCCTCGCTGGTCCCTCTGCCTGCAACACGGTTCCCCAAGGGCTTCCCGTGGTTTACTTCCTCACTCCAGATTTCACTGCAGACGCCTTCCTTGTTCGCCCCGGCCAGCATAGCGCCCAACATTCTGTACCCCCCTTGTTTTCCTAATAGCACTTAGTACTCCTGACATACTTAGACTAGCTTGTCTCTCCCAGTAGACTGTAAGCTCCCTGAGGGCCGGGATATTGGCAATCATGCTCACATCCCTACATGGAGGTAAAATACCTAGAATGGTGTCTGGAACAGACTTGGTGTTCAGATGTTCACAGGACATTAAAGTGGGCAATATAGGTCCAAATTATAGGTCCGAAGTATAGGCCTAGCTCATCTGATGTAGTTCTGTATGTTGCGAACTCCAGCCAGCAGAGTCTGCGTGTTGTAACTGAAGGTAGAAACAAATGCACACAGACTATAGCAGTCCTGTGGAGAAAAGGGGACGGTGCAGGTACTGTCTTAAGATGAGAGTCCTTTGGCTGCTTCTCTCAAGGGGAGGGCACCCCACTTTTGCCTGGACAGGCTTTTATTGTTTCTCTCGGGTCTTATTATCTATTACACAGAATGTTGTTGCCTACATTTTAGGTACAATCAAGGCAACGAAAATAACAAATGCAGAAGACAAAGGTGGCGAGCTGATTATGCTCTGTCTTTGGGAAAATTCACACAGGCTTTGGAAGTTACCTTGAAGATAGACAATAAACATCTACTGTTTCAGACCAGGGCGAGGGACTTTTAGCAAGAGCAAGCCGAAACAGCCTGGATGCATTTTCTGGGCCCAGTTCCCATGGGAAAATGGGTCTGAGGGTCTGGCTCCTGCCCACCCCTTCGCTCCTGCCCACCCCTTCGCTCCCGTCGGCTTTCAGTACAGGGCCGAATCACATTCGCCGTTTTCAAACAAGCCGGTTCCCTGCATCTATGCATTGATATCAAGTGCAATTAAAAAAAAAAAAACAGAATTGGCAGTTTGAATTTCAAGCTTGTTCATTGTTACTTAAGTTTGCTTTGATCCCAATATTAAACAAATACCCACAATCTTGGAATCCAGCAGTGCCGGATCTGAAGTAACAAGATGAGTATCTGCTTATTACAGCGCCTCGTGATTCTTCACTGCGTAAGGGCCGCAGAAAGAGAGTAATTCTGCCTGGACTAAACAGTGAATGAGACAGTCGTTCTCTCTGCCCGCTGGGAAATCAGAGTCTAGCCAGAGAGGCAGACATTGGACAACAACTTGGCCACTCTTAGCAGCACTTACCAAACTTCTGAGTAAATAATAGAGTTCTAGGAGAACGTAACTGAGTCCGAAGGAATAAGACCTGAACGACAAGTAGGGCCAGCTGATTGGGTGGCGAGGTGCAAGATTCGTTTTGTAAGGGAAGAGGTGTGTGCACCAAACCAATTGCTCTGACCTGCATTGAGATGGCGGCACAAGACATTCAAGTACCAGTTTCTAGAATTTCCATTTTAGGGGACTTGCGAGCTTTTGAGCTGGAAGGCCTGCAAGGGACGTTATACAAGGTGGGGGGAAAGTCAGTTTACAGTTGTAAACATATGAAACACAAAGTTTACTCTCATATTATTATTTATGAATTATTGTGCCAGTTTCCACTCGAACTCTGCGAACCCACCTGCGCCCCACCCTGCAAGGTCAGTCCCGGGGCAACCAAAGACTGGTCCGCTCATTCATTCCCGAGCTTCCACGGTCCTTTGATGAGGTTGTGTGTGCAGGTGTTTCAGGCTAAAGGGAAGAGCAAGACTAAACACAAGTGGAAATTTACAAATTTTTCCATCTTGATTGAATGAGGTGAGAAGGGGAAAAGCAAGACATTTCCCTGGATTTTTCCCGCTTCTCACCATCCACTTCCGTGTGGCTCTTAGCCCTCCATCCGAGGTCAGACCTTAACCGGCCCCCCCTCCCCTGTCTTGTTTCAGTGCTGGCCATCGAGCTTCTGGCAGCCTGCCAGGGCATCGAGTTTCTGCGCCCCTTGAAAACCACCACGCCCCTGGAGAAGGTCTACGACCTGGTGCGCTCTGTTGTAAGGTGAGGTCAAACAGGCCGCGGGAAGTGGCACCATTTCAGAACTGGGAACCCTGGCCTTGTTACAGCTGGCCTGACAATTTGACTTGCCTTCCCTGCAGGCCCTGGATAAAAGATCGTTTCATGGCTCCGGACATCGAGGCAGTGCACAGGCTGCTGGTAGAGCAAAAGGCAAGCGGCCTACTTGGCTTATTTCTTGGTTTGGGGTCATAAGGGAAAGTAAAGTGGAGTGGCTCTTGGAGATGCATTGTCTTATTCTTTTATTTTCTAGCTATTTCTTGGAAACAAACAAAAAGGTACCTAGGCAATTTGCAAGGCCACCACCAAAAAGCTATCTTAGAAGTCCCATGTTGCTCCCAAACATTGAATACCTGAGGGCTGGAGGCAGAAATACATTTTAAATGGAATTTTGGAACAAGTATGCATAGGGAGAAAATGAAAGTTTTGTGGACCCCCTTCACCAAGAATGTAATTTTTCATTCAAAAGCACCTTCTCTTTCTATAATGTGTCCACTGCCACCACCACCTGGTCCCACGCCTGCCTAGATCAGAGGAGAAAACAAAGTTCCAACTCTTTGCTTAAAGGGCTGTGGGGCTGCCTGGCACTCTGGTGCATCCTGCCCGTCACCCTGGGTGGCATACGTTCCCTTTACAGCTGATTTCCTCCGGCTACACCGACTACAGGCTTGTCTGGGAGAGGCAATTGCCTAGCATGCTGACTCATTTTCAAATCTATATTTTAAAGTTCTTGAAGCCTGTTGTAGTAATCTGTGGGTATCATGCTCCCCAGAGTTGCTTGATTTCCCCTGAAATCATTGCTCTGCTCTTGGGCAACAGTTTTTCCCTTTGGCCTTCACACCTGCCATTTTCAGTGTGCCCTGTGCCCTCTGAGTGGAGCCCCTTGCCTGCTGCCAACTTCGGTGCTAGTACAGAAGTGCGTGAGAGGTTGGACTTTTTTTTAATTGAAGTACAACTGGCACAGAACACTACATTAGTTTCAGGCGGACAATGTAATTATTCAGTATTTGTATATATTGCAAAATGATCACGGCAAGTGTAGTTAACCTCCATCACCATACATTTTTACAAATTATTTTTTCTTGCGATGAGAACTTTTAAGATCTACTGTCTTAGCAACTCTGAAATGTACAATGCAGCATTATTAGCTACAGTCACCGTGCTGTGCACTGCCTTCCACGCTTATTTATATTATAACTGGAAGCTTGTGCCTTTTCACCACTTGACTCATTTCACTTGCTCCTACTTCCCCCCTCTAGCAACCATCAGTCTGTTCTCTGTATCCGTGAGTTTGGTGTATTTTATTTTATTTTATTTTATTTTATTTTATTTTATTTTATTTTATTTTATTTTATTTTAGATTTACACATAAGTGAGATAAGCCAGTATTTTTCTTGGACTTATTTCACTTAGCATAATGCCTTCAGTGTCCATCCATATTTTCACCAATGGCTAGATTTCCTTTTTTTAAAGAGCTGAAAAATATTCATATATGTGTGTGTGTATCACATTTTCTTGGTTTCTCTATCCATTCATCAGTGGACACTTAGCTTGCTTACATGTTGTGGCTATTGTAAATAATGGCAAAGAATGTGGGGGTGCAGATATCTTTCTGAAGAGGTTAGCTTTCGAAGGAATACATCATGTAAGGCGATTCCAAAAAGCAGGCAAAGAAGGCTGCTTGGCTGTCAGCGGCAACCAGGTAAAAAGCAGCTGTAAACCAAGAACAGGCCTTAACTTGAGATGTTGTGCTTGACCGAGAACAGATTGGCGGGTGGGGGTAAAAACCACAGGAGGGTCTGAGACAGTGCTTCCCACGCTGAAATGTGCATGTGAACCTCCTGGAGCCTTCATTAAAACGAATGCTCGGGTTCAGTAGGTCTGGTGCGGGCTGCCATTCTGCCGTGTCCCGGGTGCTGCTGGTCTAGGGGCCACTTGGAGTAACAAGTCTGAGGGACGGAGCCCACGTGGCAGGGAAATAGAACAAATGAAGAAATCCATCACTTTTTATCACTCAAGACTCGCTTTAGAAAACACATGGTCAGATCCTTGCAACTTTCTTCCTTCTGTCCACACCAGCTTCTCCAGGTTTTCTTTGTTTGCTGGCTTGTTTGGCTTCAGAAGAGTAAGCCGCTGAAAACCTTCATGGTGCCTTTAGAGAAGTTTTGGACTTGGTATTTTAAAAGCTTTGAATGTACTCAAAGACTAATCGACACAGATTGTGTGTTAGATGCCTTATAATAAAGGCAAGCAAACAGATGTCCTGTGTCTAGTCGAGTGTAGACAATGCTTTGGCTTCAGGTGAAGTTGATGTTTAACGGCGTGCAGAAACGATGTCGTCAACATTTTGGTTTTGTCGTTGTTTCTCAGGTTTGGGAAGTAGCTTCGCCGTACATTGAAAAATACAGAATGGAGCATATTCCTGAATCAAGACCTATTTCTCCAACGGCCTTTTCACTGGAATCTCTACACAGGAAATCCAGCATCATCCCAGAGTCTGGGGATCTTTAAAGGGCTTTGTCGTGGAATTGCAGATCCGATGCAACTTAGTTTAACAGCAAGCAGTGTCAAGCAGAGACTTGAGAACTTTTTTAGGTGGATCAATTCATTATATAATTCAGTTCTTCTAACACCTATCTTGGTTAGATTCCTGGCAGCATTACAGTTGCTACATCTAGCGCTGTGTTCTTATCGATCTGGTCCAAGGTGCAGCAGGTGTTTTCAGAGGATAGGAGTTTTCTTTCTTTAATGCTATCAAAAGGCCACTCACTCTTAAGGGTGAGAAGAGCAGCCACACTGTGTGGGTCTTTGACTCTTAACAGTAGATCAACTCAAATCCTGAAACAGACTGATGGCACTTTTTTCCGTCCAAAATTAGACTTTGATAATTTTTTTTTTTTTTTGCTTTGGCAAGCTCTCCACTAGTTAACTTTGGCTGAGTGTACTATGCTATTGCACTATGAAAAATGTTCCTCAAGATGCCTTCACAAATACCTTTTTAAAAATCATAATTTGTCTTTAAGTTTCTCTTTTTTCTATTAAATTGAATCATAGTAAAGAATAGTCAATAGGTCAACAAGAGGTTTGTGTAAAGAAATTAAGGAATGACTGCTATCCGAGTGGCCCTTATTGGACTGTGTGTTTCATATTTACCAGTTATCACTACACATATCCAAACAAGGACTCAGATGCTTAAGCCGGAGTTGGAGGTTAGTATTGTCACTTCCTTACTATGGGTTAGTACATGCTTCACATTGTTTCTTTTCTATTGGATTATTGGGGTGACATTGGTTAATAAAGTTATACAGGTTTCCGGTGCACAGTTCGGTGATACGTCATCTGTGTATGCTGTTGCGTCCTCACCACCCCACATCAAGTCTCCTTCTCGATTCATGTTCTTGTAGTAACACTGTGTTAAGCCTCCTTATTCCACAGACAAGGAATCTGATGATCAGGTCCAACCCCTTGCTGACATGGTAACCATTAAAATGAGACCCCACTGACAAAGACTAAATGGGGCCCTAGGATGTATTACCCAATCTGGTTTTTTTCCCCCAAAAAAATAAGTTTTAAAGGGCCTTTCTGGGAAGGCTTCAGTGTAATTTTTCCAGATGAAAGATGAGTCAGAGGACCTCTCGTCTTCCCAGGTCTGTGACTTGGCGCCCATCTGTGCAAATGGGTGCAAAGCTTTCCCAGTGCAGGAGTCTGGAACCATGTGTCCAAAAACTGCAGCTGGTTCAGGAAAGGGCAGACACACTTGCCAGATTGCCACCTGAGTACAGCCAAACTGCATGCAACAGTATATTGCCCAAGAGAGTTTTCACCCTAGATTGCAACCTGTCTGCAGGAAAGGTGGGGGCAGGAGTCAAAACCACTGCCCACAGCAATTCAGTGAACAAAAAATGTGCTGAGGAACTTGTTTGCAAAAAGGATGTTCTCCCTGCTGTTCTTTGCTGAAATGGAAACACACACACACACACACACATACACACACACACACAAATGAAGTTGATTCATTCTTATCTGTCAGCTGCAGCTGAGCTAGTAAACCCACCTGTCTGATGGCTGTTTTTCACTCCAATTTAGGGAGTGGTGGGTCCCACAGGCCCCTTTGGTCCTTAGGGGCCCTTTGTCTTTGAGCTTTTTTAGACCACTCTCATAGTAACTGACATCACATGCCTTCAAGATAATGTCAAGGTAAACATGGAATAAACTCAATTGTCTTATGTTGTCACTGCAGTCTCAGATTTCTAAAACAAAGTTTAACCCCTCTTTAGGGAAAGGCTATTTTAACTGCAGTTAATCAGGTTTCTCAGAGATGTAGTCAATGAATGTTCACCCACAAAAAAGTATCTTCAGAAAATGTGATTGACTTCGTTCGTCTTTCTCTTTCCCACTGAGTAGCAGCAGGACAGTTGGAGGCGCCGTACCCACCTCCCCAGCAGGCTCGCCTGGCTTCTCTGCCTGCTGGAGGGGAAGCCCCAAAATGCCAGGGCTTTTTGAGCTTTGGCTGTTCCTGTTGGGCAAAGCAAGTCAAGGTCAATTTGGGAGAGTAGGACTCAAGGGCACGGGCATGCGATTTGGGGGCTGTTACTCTAACAATCTGCCACATACACAAAATCTCATACATACCCCAAAAACTTTGAGAAAAACATACTTTTCATACTACTTTAAACTTGTGTCTCATTTCTCGATCTGGTTGCTGGATTATTATATTTTTGTTAAACCTAATTACCTCATGAACAGCATTTGGGGGTGACTTCTGTTGAAGTAATTTACTAAATTTAAACACTGACAATATATCAAAAAAAGACAAACCGAACAAAAAAGGAGAAAGAGTTAGAGGAGCCTGGCCGGGTGGCTCGGTTGGTGGGAGTGTCATCCATACACCACAGAGTTACAGGTTCAATTCCCAGTCGGGGAACATGCCTAGGTTGTGGGTTCAATCCCCAGTTGGGGTGCTTGCAGGAAGCAATCAATCAATGTCTCTCACATCTCTCTCTCCCCTCACCTCCCTCTAAAATCAATAAATATATCTTTGGGTGAGGATTCGAAAAAAAGAGTTGGTGGACATTCATTTCAGCTCAGGGCGAAGGCCTGGTTAGTCACAAGGTATTCCTGTTCTCTTCGCTTAGTGATTAGTTAAGAAAGGGCGAAGGTTGCAATTTGGGCCAATGAGACAGAGAAGAGTTTATTCTCACGGAGGCTTTGAGAATCGGTTTTCTTGCTGGAGAACCACGGCAGCCATCCTTTGTCATCCTCCTGCTTGACCTGAATGAGGAGACGGGAGCAACCGTGTCAGCTGATAGCTGGCCCCACCCAAGGCAGGCAAATGGCCTTAGGGTGATACCAATAGCAGATGGCACAACAGAGGGAAAGAAGGAATCTGTGTCATCAGCATTATTGAACTTCCAGATAAACCAGCTCTGAAGCCTACTCTTCCTGTAAAATTTCCATGGGTAAGCCAATAACCTTCCTAATTCTTTAAGCCAGGTTAGGTCAGGTTCTGATACTTGTAGCTGTTTGTGAGGTGCTGCACCAGGGTTGTGGAGCATCGAAACAGCACGTGGTCCTGTAACCAAAGATTTTCCATCTAGCTGGGGGCATGAAGTGACAATTACTAATCAAGGATGTGTCCTGGAGGAAGGCACAATAACTGCAGTGCCTTTGAGTCATGGTGGGGGGGGTGGTGGTGGTGGTTCCTGGAAGAGGTGATTGAGCCAGGCTTTGAGTGATGGGAATCAGAGAGAGGATAAAAAGAAGAAATGTAAGTTAAACTTTAATGTCAGCAGGCATTGATGCCAAGAAATCAATTCTGTGTTTGGTTAGCTTCTATCACTAAACAGGTGTGACCAACATGGTCCTGGCCTTGCCCTCACAGCGTGTATGTAGCCTTGGCAGTGGACTGGAGGATGAAACAACAGCAGCAACACGTAGCAGTAAGACGGGAAATTTGGGGAGTGAGTAGAGGTCATCGAGAGCATGAGAATCCATGCAAATGGGCCAGCAGGGAAGTGAGGCTCCACCAGGACAGGCGCCTCTGAACAATCACAGCTGTGCGAGTGAGGGCAGATTGCTCTGGCTCACCAGTGGGCTCTACCATCTGGGCGCCGGGTGCCCCATGCCTGAAGTAGCTTCAGTAGAACCCACTGGAAAACCTGTGCCTTTGTATTTTGGAATAACTTCCCACCAGAAAAATCTCTCTCCAAGAAGCTGGCATTGCCTTTGTTCTTCTGCTTACTGTTATAAAGACCAAGTTGCTCATGCTTTGAGGAGTAGGGGATAGTCTGGCAAAACTAGTTTAAATTTAAATATCAGTGTGTTTAACCCGAGTTCTTTTTAAAACAACCAGCTCTTAGTACTGTCTGCCTTTGTTCCACTCTTTATTGTCTGTCTTTCAGTCCTAAATGGATTGTAAGTTCCCTGAAGGCATGGCCCAACTTCAAAGCAGAATTTCAGAGCTGGAGGGAATCCACCATCTGCAGATACAGAAAGAGTTAGAGAGGAAATCAAAGCCCAGACATCAAGTCCCACGTTGCCTCGCCCATTTCCCAGTGTCTGGTACACGCGTCCTCAGCTCAGTGGGGCTGATATTACCACTGAGGGGGCAAAACTGGTCTGGAGAGGTAAAAGAAACTTACATGTCATAATGGTTTGTGGCCTTCCAAAGCTCAACCCTACCGGACAAAATCTTATTCCTTAGAAAGAAATTTATTTTTTCTCCCTGGGAGAATGGCCCAGTAATTTTAAAAGGTTGAGAGAAGAAATGTTAATCTAGGTCAGTGGGGAGCACAGATTAGAGTGTTCACATCTCACTTTCCAGCTGGACATCTAGCCACTGAGGTCTCCTCCTGTCTCCATTGAAGGACTTGTTCAAGGTACCGTGCCAGAGTCCACTCACACAACAAATATTTGAGTGCCTGCTGTGTACACTGAAACCAGATTAATCTTTTTACAACAACACTCTCATCCTGGTTCTAACCCACTCAGAAACATCCAGTGGCTTTCCCTGTCTTTAGTTTTTTTTTAGGTTTTATTTATTTATTTTTAGAGAGAGGGGAAAGAGGGAGAGGAACATCAGCATTCAAGAGAAATATGGATCAGTGGCCTCTCGCATGTGCCCCAACCAGGGACCAGGCCCCAATTTTAAGGATCAGGCTGCAACCTGGGCATGTGCCCGGACCAGGAATCGAACCTGTGACCTTTTGCTTTGCGGGACAATGCACAACCAGTTGAGCCACATCGGTCAGGGCACTTTCCCTGACTTTAAAATGAAGTTCTAACCAGTGAGATGACATTAAAAGCCCTGTGAAAAATGACCTCACCTTGTAGTCAGCTCCCACTGAACGCTCTACTCTAGGAAGACTCATCATCTGTCTTCTGAACATTTCATGGTATTCCACCTTGGAGCCTTTCCCTCTCATCACGATCCTCCCAGCCTCCAAAGCTGAGGATGACAACCCCACCTGCACCCCCTCCCACCCATGAAACTGTTTCTTTGGTTTTACTTTAACATGTGACTCCCCCATGAGCATCATCTTTTGACATTATATTAAGGAACCCATATGCTCTTTCCCATCCATGCAATAATTGCATCCCTAGGTTGGCCTGTGTCATGTATTTTGACGAGTAATTTTTACTATGACGATCTGTGTATCTGTGCAGCCATTCATTAATCCATTTGTCGATCACCTGCTGTGAACCAGTCCCCCATACTAGATCCTGGGGACATGCCGAGGTCCCTGCCTTCTACTAACTCACAATGCAAATTACAATAGTATAAAAACTGTATTCGAGGTAAGGGAGCCTATGGGGTGGGCAGTGACTAGCTCTGATCCCCACCTAGAAAAGAGAGGAACAGCATTCTAGACAGAGGGGACAGTTCTGCGAGGCCTGAACAGCACATGCAGGTGGGTGTTTTTGAGGAATGGGGTGGAAGCTGATTTGGCTGGGGTCTTAGGTTGCGGCACTTCTCAGACTTCAATGGGAACACGGATCAGCTGGGGGCTTCTTAAGGCGCAGACTCTAATTCAGCAGGTTTGGGGTCGGGCTGATGTTCGGAGTTTCTAGCAAGCTCCCTTGGGTTGCAAGTTACTATTGGACACTGGCCTGGGAGGACTAAGGTAGTTCCTGGTGGGTATCCTCTTCTGCTTTCCTTCAAAAAAGACATGAATACGACTTGTTTTGAGTGAGTGTCTCCCGGGGGGAAATAGGATGCGCTTCGCCTTCTTATTCTGTAAGTGTTAAGGGATAAACTTCCGTGTGGCTTGGGTTCCAGGACAGTCCTAATCCATAGTGTTGGCCTTTATACCTACCTCATACACCCCGAATTCCTGCCATTGACTAGGTGATCCCTCACCCCCTCAAGACGCTTCTGCCAGGCATGTGAGGGAGACAGCCAGAGCCCCCGTGCTCAAGAAGTGGTGACAGCAACGTGCCACATCACCCTCAACGTTCTAACGAGGCATATCCCGATTTGATTTATACTGAACACAGAAAAGCCTCATTGATTCAGCCTCTGTTCACCTGAAACAGGTGAGAATTTAGATCGTTATCATTTACTCTTCCAATTGTTTCTTCATAAATAGAACAAAGTTTGATAATACAGTTGTGATCAGACATGATTAAAACATTTTAAAAGATTTCAGATAAACTCACATGGCTTTCTCAACAATTATTTAGATATATAAATAATCATCCACTCTTTACGAGTAATTCCATCATTTGTTTATTTGCTGAAAAGCTCTCCCAGGCCAGGCCGCTGCCTGCCTCCCGGCAGCAAGGGAACAACAGCAGCAGTGACGGCGTGCACTTACTGAGAGTCATACATGTTCGCTGCACATCTGTAATGTGAAGTATCAAAACCTTAAGAACAATTTTAAAAGCATCATTATTGGATTTGGTCAAAATGCACTCATTACAGGAAGCCTTGAAGTCTATTTTGAGCTCGGGTTGAAAAGAAATTGGAAATGGAAGGACCCTGGAGCATTCGAAAAGCATCGAGAAAGACAGACTGGGTGGGGAAGGAAAAGCTATTTGCTCGTCACAGAAGTCTGCATTTCAGCTGAAGCTGGGGCTTGGATCTCCTTCTACCCCCAATTTTCACTAAATGTTGTTGAACCAAAATTCAAAAAGCGGAAACAAAATGGGAATTTCAAGCCACGTCTACCTAATTGCCAATCCACTTTTTTCCACAAATGTGTTCTTTTAATAATTCATCATCTTAATCCTCACAATATTGATGACAAATCTTTGTGAAATAATTTAATGTCTTGAGATGATCATCATGATTGGTGTACCTGTTTCTATGTCCAGATGCATATCAAATGGTAATAAATGAATCCCTTGGGTTTCATGAGTGGATTAACAAAACAATAAAATACATTTAGTTCTAAGTGACATCATTTTGGTAAATTACTAAGGCAATTTGTATTTTAACATAACTGTATTGATATATTTTATGCAATTGAAGAGTCTTCTCTCTCCTTTAAGATCTGTCACTTTTTATAGATGACTTTCCCTTTAGCTATAACATATTCAATTAATTCATTGTGGCCTCCAAACTGGTAAATCAAATGCTCCCACCTAGAAAGAAATCAAACATTGCTTCAATACAACAAGTCAAAATTATCACTGTCATTAAATGTTAGTTTAAAAACACATGTTCTAAAAATTTCTTTATACCTAGTCATTGATATTTGGGCTTTTTAAAAAATTAGCATATTACTCAGTAGCCTGTGACAACTCAAATAATGTTTAATAATAGCATTTAAGTAGTTGATCCAAAAACATTTGATTCAACTAATAACGCACAAATGGTAACACCAGTGTTAGTTTCAGTATAGAGAGTGGTTTATGGGCATGGAGAGTAGAAGGACAGAGCCGCTCATCCTGTCGAACGAGAGGCCCCAGAGCTGTGATGGGCTCACTAGAGTCAAGGCTGAAGATTTAGAAGAATACCACTCAAACTGTCTCATGGGAGACCCAGACGGCAGCAGGCTCTGGGCAATGAGAAACCAGGACGGGAACACTGAAGCAAGGATTGGGGGTCCCGTAGGAATAAGAAGTTGGAGCGGTAATGAATCCGAACCAGGGTGACAAGCTGAAGTTGAGACACATGTGGCTCAGCGTAGCCACAAGGTCAGAAGCCAAGCAGAAAAACAAAAACCCATGCCAGAGGGCACAGCGAGTCCAGAGTCCAGGTAGACAGGGCAGCAGCCTGGGGAGCTATGGGAGATGGAAGATGGACGGAGGCACCGGAAACTTGGAATAACCTGTAGTTTAGGACCTGTAGGGGGACGTTATCATAAAACGGTGAAATGGAGGGGACCGGGTACAGAGCCTGTCACCAGTAATTAGTGGAAATCGGATTTAAACAGGTGTGTACACCACAATGGACACAGAATAGCTTAGCTGGGAGAACACTCACCTGGACGCATTGATGATAACGAGATCTCCTTGTTTGCCAACTTCCAAAGATCCGTGTGTGTGAGATTTCCCCAGCGCATACGCGGCGTTGATGGTGGCAGCGGCCAAGGCCTCCGGCATGGACATTCTCATGTTTACGCAGGCCAGGTGCATGACCGTTGGCTGGGGCGGGGAGAGGGGAGCGTTGGAGGGAAGCAACGACACGCAGCTGCTGCATGGGACATCTCTCAACGCAGCACAGCACATGATGGCGATTACAGGTGTGGGTGCAAAGGACTGGACTGGTATGGGAAAACTTGAACTTACATGAAGGTTGTTATGCCTTAGAAAATATTCCTTTATTATAGAGATTGCCCCACGTGTATTTAATATTTATTTATAGCTTTTCAAGACCACTTACTGTATAACATGAAATTCCCCTTCATGCTTGCTTACTAAAACTTCCTTGAGCTTATCCTATTCTCCCAGAGGGGAAGGGGGTTATTATAAAACCACAATGCCCAAGACTAAATCAGGAAATAATTTGAATACGACCTTTTCTCCTTTCTCTATGCCTGGAGACATTCGCATGTGCAGAAAAATTCCCATACACTACTGTCTATATCTTTGTTTCTTGTTTCATGGGAGAATATTTTTTGATGTTTGATATGTTTTAACAAAATATTTTAAAATTATTTATATGTTTGGTGGGAGTTCAATACTCTGCTCAGAAAGCCATATTAAAAATAATTACCATTGAAAAGCAATAGGCATTAGGGTTGAAGTCACTGCCCAAAGCAACTATTACTCCTTCATCTAACATCTTCCTGGCTCGAGGTTGCTTCAGTCTAAGGGAGGGAAAAAAGTTGTCAGTACCCAGAATCGGAGCTTTTGTAGAACAGATGTGCAGAACAGAAGAAGACTTAAGATATCCAACCCCTTTGTCACACAGAAACCCAAAGTGAAGTGATGAGCTACTGATTGATATTTACTGGCTGTAGTCTACATTAATGTACGTGTATAAAAGAATACGTTTCAGGAGAGCCCTGAAATAGTTCTTTCTTTTCCCTTGCAACAGTTACTCAAAGCCTTGTTTTTTCAATCCCTAAGGCAGAGTTTCACAACCTTGGTGCAATTCATTTCTTGGGCTGGATAATTCTTTGTTCTGGGGGGTTGTTCTGTGCCCTGTAGGATGTTTAGCAGTATCCCTGGCTTCTGTCCATTCGTTGTCAGTAGCATCACTTAGTTGTGATCAACAAAAATGTCTCCAGGCATTGGTTAATGTCCCCTGAGGGGCAAAATCCCCACTGCCCTAAGGCCACCCCTGCAGAATCACCCCCATGAAGACCGTGTGTCCCAACAACACAGAAAGCACCAGCCTTCCTGCCCAGGGACTCGGTGGCTGTCATACGGACGGAATGATGGAAAGAATCAGATCTCAGGTCTCGGATTTGCTGGAATTAAAGCAATGGCAACCATATGAGATGGACTAAATGTATAAAATCCATGGAGAGCATAGAGCAAAATTCTTGGGGAGATTTTACAAAATATATATCTCCTCTCACCCTCAGGGTTTGTGAGGATTCTGGTGCATAATTATGACACCCACACTCCTTTTCTCAGAACACAGCTCACACAGATTCTGAGTACTGCTAATATCCCTAATATCTTATGCATGGTTTTTAAAGTATAAAACCTACTGCATTTTTTCTCACTATAAAGGTATTGCATACTGATTTTTCTTTAGTTTAGAAAACCCAAAAAGTAGTAAAAAGGAAAATGAGCCACCCTCCCCAGTAATTCCACCACTCAGTCAGTTTAGTTCTGAGCTTGGTCCTCAGGATAATTCATTTCTGAACATTATTCCAGAACTGGCATCTTCCATGAGCTATGTTTTCTTGATCTTCATTTTTAAGGGATTTATAAGGGCAATGAAATAATAGTTGGGCATCTTGCAAGGCTATGTCTTCACAACTTGTACTTGCAGCTCTTGTGTGGGGGTGAGGAGGACCTCACCTTAGCATGTAGGCTGTGGTGGGCAGAAGGACAGCGGAGCACCTGGCTGTGGCCATGGCGGCAATGCCTTCATCACTCACTTCTTCCAGGTGACTGATTGCCCGGGCTCCCAGTTCAGCTCCAAGCTAAGCAGAATGAGCAAAGAGAAAAAGATTTAACCAACAGCAACAAGGAATTGATAAAGTGCCATCAAACTGTTTTTCCTGTAAAAATAAACAGCACTTTATTATTAAAATTTCTTGCCAACTACCTCTGGTAAGCACAAGCTCCAAAATAGATAAAGGGTTTGTGATAGACATTCATTTGAAGATTTTCTAGAGTGCTACTTCAAAAACTATTCTTAGACAGAAATGTTTACTGACAGTATTCATATATTTGTTTAAAAAATAAAAATTAAAAAATATATATATATGATTCTGCCCTGGCTTGCATGGCTCAGTGGACTGAGTGCTGGCCTGCAAGCCCAAAGGTCACCAGTTCAATTCCCAGTCAGGGCACATGCCTGGGTTGTGGGCCGGGTCCCCAGTTGGGGGTGTGTGAGAGGCAACCACACATTGATGTTTCTCTTCCTCTCATTCTCCCTCCCTTCACCTCTCTCTAAAAGTAAATAAATAAAATCCTTTAAAAATTATGAATCTTATGAATCAGAATAAAATGTTGAGTAATACTGGTAATAAAATCTATTACAGCATCACAAAATCACAATAACAAGGTATTTTGGAATGCCATTGCTCTCAGTGAAAACAGATCAGTTAAGAAAACAAACTTGTAAATGTGGGATCAAATGTGTAGTTTGAGAAGACTAGCTGAGCTGGATTTCTCTCCAGATGAAAGGTTTAGGCTGGATTGTTCGGAGAAAACCAAGAAGAGGCATGCCATGCTGAGAATGGAACCATGTGTCACGGTGGCTTTCTTCTCTTGCCAGTCTTACACACACGAGCACACACACACTGTGCCCAGGATGGGAGGTGGTATGTTTAACACATTCCAAGGAAAGGAGAGCAGACAATATTTGACACTACACTGCGGCCCAGGCCCGGGAGGCTGCGGCGCCCCCCACCCCCCACCAGGGCAGGAAGAGCTGACCCCCGGCAGCAGCCAGCTCAGGTCTGGCTGCATCTTGGACCACAGGACAGACAGACTGTACTCCCCGAGAGGGGCTCCTTTCTGACTTTGGAATTACCTTCACTTTTCCAAACTTGATTTGCTCACCCTGGGTATTGATTAATTGATTGAAACTTCTATTGATTTCATTTGCCAGTCACTCTCTACAACCGAAAGTGTCTTCTTGACCATCCAGCTCACATTCATTTAACAAATGTCCAACAACTATTTACTTAGTAAAGGCCATCGGTGTGCCAGGCACAGGGCTGTGTTAGACAGCGGTGGTTCGGCAGAGGCGGGTTTAGCACAGTGGGAAGAGCACAGGCAGAGCTACAACCCACCGTTGGAGAGGTCTGCGAAGGACCCCAGAGAAGCCGAGGCTAAGACGAAATGTGGAAGGGAGTTAAAATTAGCGAGAGAAGGGGGAGTTCAGATCAGAGAGGCAATACGTGCAGAGGCAGGGGGTATTCGGTGTACTGAAAGTAGTTTATTGTGGCTGGTCCGTGGTAGAGAGGGTGAAGGAGGTAAAAAATGGGGAGGAGAGGCGGAGGAAGATAGAGAGGTAAACAAGGGCTGGATCCTGGCAAATCGGGAGTTTGGAATTCACCCTGTGAGCAATGGTAAGCCGTTAAGTGGTTTTAATCAATGGAGAGGAGGGGTAGAAGCACTAAGGGGATGGATTAAAGAAACAGATTAAAGTGGAAGCAAGCCTGGAGGCAAGAACAGTAGTTACAGGAATCCCGGTGAGAGCTGACGGTGGGTGGGCCTAGGCAGTGGGCGGAAGAGAATAATCTAGAGAAATTCAGGAGGAACTGGCAGGACTTGCTGGTTGGTTGAAATGGGATTAGGTGAAGGGGAGGGAGGAGTCCAATGACAGCTGGGTTTTGACTTAGACAATAGGTAATCTTTTCATTCACCGGGGCGGGAAACAGCTCAGGATTTGGAGATGATAGTAAGAGATCAAGTAGGACGTGAGGAGCAGCAGGCACCGGTGGGGTATCTACATCTGTATTAATGCCCCAAGGGCAGTTGTTCATTTAGCCCCTTGCCCCCACACGAGAGCTGTCTGTATTCACTGACGAGTTCACAGTGCCTGGCACACACTGCACACTCAAGTGTTTGCCGACAACATGAATACACGAATCTGGGCAAGACACACAGATTTGAAAATCGTGTTGTGGCTCTTAATGGGGGACTTCACTAAAATTCACCTGGATGGTGCCACAGAAAGCCTCTAGGGGCTGCATGTGAAATCAGTAGACTCTGCTGGTATGACTTTCTGTACCAACCAAAATAGGCTGTGAACTTAGTAAAAGACATCCCGAAGGTACATTTTTCCACTAACACCTCCAGCAGGTATTAAGAAAAGTAAATGACCAGCAAAAAAAAAAAGTAAATTTCTAACAGAAGCCAGGGATTCCAAGGCTCAACTAGTGCATTCTGCACACTGTTCAAGCAAATATCCCCACTCCATCTTTTTAAAAGGCCGCTCCTGTCTTTGAACAAACTAGGTAAGGTTTCTGTAACATGGGTGTTGTTGACAGAGAAGCAAAAGGGCAACTGTACCTCTGCAGCCTTCATTGGGTGCAGTTCATCCCCGTGGAAGTTGATCTGTAACCCTATATCTTTTCCACCTTGAAGAATCCTTCTGGTGGAATCAAGGTCAAAGACACCCTGCTCACAGAACACATCTATGTTGTCAACATGAATTTGCCCATTTCTGCTAAGTTCCTTCAGCTTCGGGAGGTGGTTATTGATGATGTCATCAGCAGCTTCAGTAGCAGTTTTTCCTCTGAGGAAAGAAAAGAAGATTTCTATGAGAAAAAAAATGGAGATAAGTTTTTTTGGTCCTTGGAGAATGCGAGAAACTGTAGGTAAATGACCTCAAGCCTCAGACAGGCAAAGAAAGAATCATAGCTCAGAAAGAATCAAAGTTACAACAGAGGACTCAACAATGTGACCTGTCCACATAGCAGAGGTATCGATAAGACTTCTGTGTGCACCGACCCCGTACACAGAGGCTCAAATCCTCATCCATTCGGCGCACCAGTGCTGCCTTCGGGAATTTCAGCAAGGGCCATCTAGCAGAAAAAATGGATCTATTTGTCAAGGGCACTTGGAGGGCATCATGGATGCTTCCCTGACAACCTAACTGCAGGCCTCTTCGCTAGCCTCGAGCGATGAGCTGGCCCCGAAATTCTCACTGGGAACCTGGGATAGTTATATAATAGGAAGGGTTGGGTTTTTGAAGTGGAATATACACAGAGCTCGACCACTTGTTGGCTAACTTTCAGACACGTTGTTTAGGTGTCATTTGCCATGCTCTGAGCCTCGGGCTTTATCACTGGGGATCAAGATGCAGGACTCAGAGGCTCATTGGCAGATGGAGAAATTTTCTGTAAAACTTTTAGCCTTGTGTTTGGCACACAGAAGACTCTTGTTCAGTGAAAACCATTTGGGTGGGTAGACAGAGATGGACCATGAGGAGACAGGTACTTACATATAGTTCTTATGACAGTTGTATAGAATAGGATGTTAGATAGCTCTTTTACAGATTAATAATTCATGTTCAAAAACGTTGAGATGTCCTCAAAATCACCCAACTGGAAGTAGCTAAGCTGGGTTCAGACCCCAGTCTGCTACCACTCCAAAGCCTGAGACTTTTCTATTATGTCACACTGTCCTTCCTACTGAAGAAACCAGACGGTCACACCCTTATATGTCATTTGGGGGAAAAAAATCTGTTTTCTATAGATCAGCTCTCCCAAACATCTGAGGCAATTTCAAACTTTAATAATTTCAGATGTATAAATGCTAAAAACATACAACAAACACCACTGGAAATATTAAGTATTTATGTTTCTTTTCCACTTAATTCACTTTGTGAATTTTTAATAAGAAAAGTTAATGTTAAATTTTTAGTTCCTCTGAAGAGGGTAAACACAAAATTACCATTAAAATTTTCTTTTTAAAGTTCACAAAATGAAATACATTTATGAAATATAGAAATTCTTTTTTTGAGTAATTTGTGTAAGGCTGTAACATTTCTATATGTAAGCCATGAAAACTTAAAACTGCACAAAGATTGTGGGGGATCCCTGTGAATTTTGAAGTCCTGGTTTTCTTTTGGATCTCTTAGTTCTGGAACTCCAGGCCTTCGGGTCTAGAAATCCGAGGACTGGTGAGAGGCAGATGCGGAAAGAGACAGCCATTCTCTGCAGTAAAGCCATGCAGATAAAGGGGAGAGCTGAAAACCAGTAACAACAACAACATTAAAATGTTTGCTGATAAACAAGCAAACATGAACAAAAATAGAAGCTTCCGAGTCACTTCAAGATTGCACGTTTCTCTATCGGGTGTTACTCTTAATCCCTAAAGTGCTTTTATGCTGTCATGGGAAACTATTTAGATTGATAGCTGTCATTTTAAAGGATCTACAAGGGACATTTCTCTTTGCCAACCAAAGGAGTTTTGAGCATCTTCTCTTCCTTCATCACTAAGGGACTAGCAAAGTGACAGGTCTAGTGGAGGTGACCTTCCTGAAGCCACTTGTGAGATGACTGCCCATTAGAATCCGAACACCTTTCCAAAGGCTTCTACCGGTGTCTCTGAAAGAGCTAAAATGCTGAACCAAGGCGGCGGGTGGGTGGGGGTGGGGGACGGGGAAGCAGCCCCCTCCGTGCCCTAGTTAAACCCGGTGCGCATCGGCTGAGGTTACTTTGGCACTGCGTGAGCCCCACAGTAAGTGGCCGAGATGCCGAGGTCCATCTGCTGCCGGGCGCACTCAATCACGCGGAGCATCTTGAGCTCGGTGTCCAGGTCGAGGCCATATCCGCTCTTGCACTCCACCAGCGTGGTCCCCGCCCGCATCATGCACTGCAGCCGCTGCTGGAAGGAGCCGAACAGCTCCTCCTCCGAGGCTTGGCGTGTGCGCTCCACCGTGAAGTTGATCCCTCCTCCAGCCCGGTGGATGTCCATGTATGTGGCTCCTGCCAACTGAACACACGGCTCATTGTTAGGCCAAACAAATGCAGGGAGGTTGCAGGCAGGTCTCCAAAACCCACTTGCTGGGGTGATATTCAACATGATTCACAACCAATATGCCATAGCACCAGCCAGTCAGAAAGGGGTGGGGGGAGGTTAGCGGTGCGTAGCAGGACAGTGCTGGGATGGCAGAGATGGGAGATGTGGTGGAGACTTCTGGTCTCAGGGCAGCGGCAATTTACCACCCAGTACAGAAAGATTTCAGTATTTTAACAACCCAATCCACCCCAGTGTGTACCAGTTAAGTCTCCACCTACTAAAAAACAAAAACAAAGAAACAAAAAACGAAGCTTAGGCTGTTCCAGGGAACCCCACTGCAGTCATTCAAATCTCCACCACCAACACCCAGCGCTGTTCCTGCTCCTTGGTATCAGGCCACAAGAGTTTGGGGCCTGACATCTGGCTGAAGCAAACTGAAGAGGCCCTTTGTGGGATCCCAGTGGGCTCTGTTACTCTGGGCAGCAAGGAGTGTGGTGCAAACACAATATGCCTGCGGGGGGGTTGGGGAGTTTCCCCCCAAGAGTTTTTATCTGGGTTCTGCCATGGTGAGCTAGTGAGCTCAGTGGACACCCCTCCCTCTACGGACCTCCCTTTCTGCGTCTGCACAGTGAGAGAACCGGACTGCCAATCTCCAAGGTTGCTTCTCAACTCTGAAATTCTGTGATTTATTGAAGTCTTAAAAGCAGCTCTAGTTTGTTGAGGAAGGTACACGATATCTGAAGAAATTTTTCCTTTTTCTGAAATAATGCAGTTTAGCTGTTAGGATGCATATATTTGCAGGAACAATGTGAAGAAAAGGTGTGGAGGGAACTAGGTGCATATTACTGAATGAATGGAGCCAGTCTGGAAAGGGTACAGGCCAGAGGATTCCACCTCTATGGCGGTCAGGAACAAGCAAAACTGTGGAGACAGGGAAAAGATCAGTGGTTGCTAGGGGTTGGGGGAAGAGAGGGACGAATAGGCAGAGCACAGAGGATTTTCAGGGCAGTGAAGCCACTCTGTGTGATCCTACAGCGGCGGGTCCATGTCATTATACATTTGTTAATGGTGCATCAACGCAGGTGCGTCCAGTGTAGCACATGCCCCAGTCCGCTGGAGGACGCCGACATTGCGGAAGGCTGCGCGGAGGACGGTGTGTGGGAAATCCTTGCAGCTTTAGCTCAGTTCTGCTGTGAACCTAAAACTGCTCTAAAAAAATAAAACCTACTAAAAACAAACAATGTAAAATGGCTCCAATCAGGGATTTGAGGGTTGACTACCGCTAATTAATTACCAACAGACTTCTCTTTATGTTTCTTAACAAATCTCATTTTTTTTCTGGAAAAAAAGTGAGAACAATATAAGACATTTTATTTTTGTTATTAGTAACATATTTTTCCTAGTGTGACCTTAATGGATGGTAATTTTCAAGCTGCTTCCTGGCGTCTTTGCAGAGACTGCTAAGACTGGTGGGATGGAAAGGGAGGGAGGAAAAGAGAGGAGAAGTCAGGTAGCAAGGCAACTCAGCTCTGTCAAAATGAAGATTCTGCAGCTAAAATTTTTTTTGAAAACTTTCCTATTTAAAACAATTGCTAGCCCTGGGCATAGTATAAAGATTTGAGGCAGCTATAAACTAGTTAAGTTTTATTGTAATTTTTCTGCCATAGTCCAGGCTGGTAAAAATACCCAGTAAGAAGACATGTAGGCATACGTTGCAAAGCCTGACAGTCTACAGACTCCTTAGAAAAAGATCCGTCCCTGTTGTCTGTGCTCCCTTTTGATTCGCCAGCATTCGCCGCAGTTACCTTCATTGCGAACTCGTGGACTCTTTCACCAGCCCACACTGGATGTGTGTGCGCATCCACCAAACCTGCAATGGACAAATCAAACCACTTTTAAAGTTAAGAACTGGAAAGCCCCAACTGGCAGGACGACTATACCGTCCTGCTCTTTGGGAAGCAGGATGGTGGTCGGCCATCTGGAGGGGCGGCAGCTGAGAGGCAAGAATCTGTCTCTGTTTCCCTCCACACAGAGGAAACAAGGGGTCACTCTGCACAGTGGCTCTCGAAGGCTCTAATAGAGGAGGGTGACTCAAAATTATGAAAATGTTCCTTAAAAAATACAGCTCTTTTTGCTCTCTTAAGCCCACACTCACCAAAAACAGGATGTCAAACCTACTAATCGAGCAAAAAACCAAGGACTGTGTCACCAAGGAATAATCTGGGTGTGAAAACAGACTCATTGAATCCCTACCTGCAACCTTGGAAAAATATGAAATCAGGAAGATGAATCTTTCTTCAAGAAAGAAATGTATTTTATATATTTATATAGAAAGAGAAACTATAAAGCAATCGCTTGGAACATTTGTTTACCCTGGTACAGTTCAGAAAAATGTGTCTTGCCAAGACATTCAAAACGCCTAAGAGATGAAACAGCTGATTATTGGGTTCTGATTTGGAGTAAAAGCAAAAGTCCCTGTTCAAACTGCTTTCTAGTATAGTCTGGCCTCTCACAAGGTTTCACCCTGACCTTGTCTTCTATCTCCCAAGAGCCAGAAGGTAGAAGCTCTGTCAGATACACACAGCACACACTTTAAATGCACAAATCTTAGCCTCTGGGTTTGCATAGCACTCAGAATTTGTGAAACCTGTTTCAGATCATGACATGAAGCCATAAAACACAGACCCTGTAGGAGATCATGGCCGACAGACTGATCCTGTCGTCCATCACTAAAGATGCAAATGAACTGCAGCGAAATCTATAAAGATTTTTTTTCCCCACCTAGAGACGGGTCCTTTGTTTCACACTCTCTACTAATTTAAAGTATATCCTGGTAAAGATAGCAGTTTTCTCTATGTGCCTTCCCATCCTGCCGTCCTGCCACAATGCATCAATACAATTCTTCCAACGGGTTTGAACCTAAATACAACACAGCTGGTCTGTCTTCATTATGGGAGTGGGAAGAAGTAGAATTGATGGGTGGGTTTGAGTCCTGGCTTGCCGTTTACCCGGTTAGCAGTCTCAGGTGAGACATTTCACCCCGGAACTGCAGTGTTCTAATCTAAACAAGCTACTACTCTTCCTCTTGGCATCCCCAACACTGCATTCAGGGTTTTACTGAAAAGAAGTGAATACCTGGGAAGATGCATTTCCCAGAACAGTCAATTCTTTCTTCAAACGTTTCTTCAGAAAACTGTTTTTGAATAACATCAGCAGGACCGATGGCTTTTATAAACCCATCCCTAAAGAAAAATCAACAAATAATTAGTGAAGTTTGGGGAAATATTGTGAGAAATCTGACCAATGATTTAAAATATGTTATCAATGTCTCAGCATTTACTGTATTTCCTTTTTGGAGTCTTTGGAAAATCGACTCCAGCCACCGGTCAGGCAAGAAGTCCAATCACATGTAACAGAGAATGCTAACTGTTCTCTGATGTCAATGTTTCCTTTTCCCACAGTGCTGGACTCCTGGGCTTCACCAGGACACATACACGACCACCCAGAATAAAAATTCGTTTCCCAGTCTCCCATTGGCCTGCTGTGGCCATGTGACTAAGTTTAAGCCAGTGGGATTGTTTTCTCTTCCACTTTCCTGCTGGCTGGAACACAGACAGAGAGGGACCCACTGTGGGAGAGACAGAGCAGCCATGTGGGGTGACGGAGTGACTGGAGAAGGGGTGTGTGCAACAGAGCGAGACAATGAGAAGCTTGAATCTTGAAGAAGTCTTACTTCTGTGCAATTCCGTTAACTGACTTTAACAACCTTTTGACAGTAACACTGGAGATGTTTCTATCTTTTTGTTCATGAAAAACACACACAGTCCCTAAAAGCTGGACTCTAGCCCTACCCTAATCAGTCTCAGCATTGGGTGAGAATGACCGCTCTTGCACAACCGTCCTGCCACGTTGCCCTCCACTTTGGCACCCGACCCCATTTCCGCCCCAGGCGCGCCCTCCCAAACTGGCTGTTCTTTTATGTGCTTCTGGCAGGAAACACAGAAAGTTTAATAAAAACAATTGGACATGCCCTTGTTCTCTGGTGGCTGAACCTTAATATCTTATGACCGCAAACCATCACCATCCAGGGCATCCAACCTTTTGGCATCTCCGGGCCACACTGAAAGAGTCTTGGGTCATGCATTAAATACACAAACACTAATGAAAACTGATAAGCAAAAAAAGTTTTCAAGTAAATTTATGATTTTGTGTTGGACTGCATTCGTAGCCATCCTGGGCTGCAGGTTGGACACCCCTGACTGCCGTGGTTCTCCAGCTTTAGTGTACAGAGAAGGAGGTGGGAGAGGTATTTGTAAAAATTCAGGTCTCAGAACTCCACCCATAGAGATGCTGATTCAAAAGATCTGGATGTGGAGGGTGGGGGAGGGAGTGGGTGGGTGGGTGGTCTGAAATCTGCCATAATAAAAAATTCTCAGGCCATCGGACGCAGGCGGTCTCTTGGCTACACTCCAGGAAGCACTGGAAGGAACCCTGACCCCTCTGCTTGCCGGACAATGAAATTTTGTCAGCAGGGGCGGGATCCTGATGCGTCCCGGTGCCGTGGGCAGCTTCAGTGCGTTTTTTCCACGGAAGCACAACCTGAAGCAGTCAAACATGTTAGCCACAGGTTCCTAAAGACTGCCCTCCAGAGTCTCCCTGGGCTCTGGGAAGCTTTCACCCGGTTTCCCTCCGCAGCGCACAAGTTGGAGGAAAAGCGCCCAGCAGAGACTTGTCCGACGGGTCCCTCCACCCCGCCGCCACTTACGTGCCCACCACCAGGCTGGCGTCCTCCAGCACCGCCAGGCTGCGCAGCGCGTCCCGCACCAGGAAGCGCTCCCCGCGGGCACACACCAGCACCACTTGCCGCGCGTTCTCCAGCAGGAGGCGGTGGTCGCCTGCCATGTCGCCGCGGGTCGCGAGGCAGTCGCCGGGCTGGAGCCGCCGGAGGGACCGCAGACAGTGCAGGTCCTCAGGCGGTGCCGCCCGGGGCCCGGAGGGTGGAGCAGGGGCGGGCGCTGGAAGCCGCGGTCTTTCCAAACCCGCGAGGAAAGCGCGCCTCCCCTCCAACCTTGGCAATGACAATCCCAGAATGCTGATTGATAATCAGTGTTATAATGAGTCTCCGCTGTTTTGGTCGCCTTGTCACGTTCTTGGGAAAATGTAATAGAGATTAGAAATTGAAGTGCTGTCACCAGGAGAGAGAAAGGTGGGCTACGACGATCACGTGGCCAGTGGAAGGGGGTCACTGTAGGCGAGGGCTTTCCGAGTGGGTAAAGTGGGGAGAAGCCAGATAGAAGCAGGTGCGGGAACCTGGGGCAGGGCCCCGGGAAGGGACAGAAGGCGGGAAACCTCCGCCCAGGGGGCTGAGTGCAGCCTGGGACGCGGAGGGCCACCTGCAGCAGAACCAGCAGGTAGCGAGGAGGGGGATGCGGTGCGGAAGCTGCTCCTGCGTCCGCGCGGCCGCGCAGCAGGGTGGCGAGTGTCGCGTGTCGCGCATTCTTCGGTTGGCCAGCTTCGCTCCGGGATGCTCTACCTAGCGGTCTCCGCGATGAAGGGGGCCCGGGGTGGGGGAGGCTAGAGCCGAGACTGGAGAATTGAGTGGTGCCTCCGCCTATCTCCCGGTCTCCTTCCTCCAAGGATTGGCTGAGAAGGCTCCCGCATCCAAACTCGTTGAGGTAAAGGTGATTTCAGCTCCGCGTGCTCCACGTCCCCAGTTGTATCTGGTCAGGCCTACCCCCCATTTGCATCGCAGGCTGGAGACCGAATCAAGTTTGTTTAAGGAAGACGGTCTGTAATTCTCACCCACAGCTCTTCCTGCCTATCAGTTGCTGTGAAAACACCGCCAGGGCTGCATTTTGTTAGGAATTTCTTGATTACTTCATTTAGTTTATATTCTTCTAGGAGGAGCTTTGTGTCGTTAGGCCTGTGGAACATATAAAGACACACAGGGACTTTCCCTGCCCAGCACAGGCTGCAATCGAAAGGAAGACACTTACGGATACAACAACGTACCATTAAAGCAGGTGTGAGGCCTGTAAACCCATGACATACAACAGTAAGTCAGTTTAGTGTCACTTTAAAGCCATCTCAGAACAAAGAACAGAAAAGCAAAGACTCCTTTAGATGACACAATGAATAAGAATATACTTTGGCTTCATATTGTGTCTGCAAAAGAGAACCCAGTCAGGGAGAAAAGAGAGAGCAAAGAAAAAAGTTGGAAAAGAATTCAGTAGACAATGTGAGTCACACAGACCGAAAAGGGAGGAAAAAAATCCCTAGATTATTCATAACAGACACATAGTCATGAACAGATGTGTGTGTCCATACACAGACTTTAGAAGAAAAGTATAATATACAGAGAGAAAAGTAGAAATAGTGGAAAATAGAAACACAGAATCACTAATTAATAGAAAAATATTAAAATTTTATATTATAAAATTTATGCTAAAGACTTGAATGTCACACTCTGCATTTATATTTGCAGATTTATGCAATTATAGAGGGTGAAGTAAAATTATAGGAAAATAGAAGACTTTGGGGTTCAGTAAACTTGTCTCAGTCCCATTTCTGTTTCTTGTGAGCTGTTTGGCTTTTGGAAATTCATTTCCCTGAGCCTCAGTTTTCTCATCCGTATCGTGAGGATAACTATTTCTGCTCTATGGACTTATTTAAGCTTTAACTACGATGGAATGCAAAACACTTAGCCCACTGCCTGTCTCTAAATAAGTTATAGCTATTATTATTAATAGTAGTTTATTTTAATCCTGCCCTTTCTCTTGCTGGTCAGTTAAGTTAAAGGTTAGATTTCAGCAGTACTAGGTCCCCTACTGACTTCACAGAATGCACCATGTACTTCAAGTTTACAAGTTCTGGACAAGTTTAAAAGAAATCGTACTTCTTAAAGCGGAGACTTATGTCTGTGGGTGCAGTGAGTGCACCCGATCACAGTCCAGATGAACAACGTTGCCTGAACAGCCCCTGCGAACGAGGGGTCCGCAGCAGCAACAAGGGTGAGAGTGGACTTCCCTCCTCCCTGGTCACCGTTCAGTAACTACAGAGAGGAAAGATAACGTGTTTCCTCCGTGGCAACCAACATCCCTGCAGTGGCAGCTCTTAGTGTACAGGGTTATTGTCACATCATCTGGCTCACGTTGGCTGATTTCTCTTCCTCAGTCTCCCTTCCACCCGACCTTCAGTTATTTTTTTCAGTTTGCAAAAGAGGCAGTCAGAGGCGTCAACAGAAAAGTCCACACCAAATAGCCAGCTTGACGTCAGCGGGCCTTCAAGGTCGAGCTGAAGGTGATTTCCTCATCAGTGCGCTCCCTCTGACCTAGCCCAAAAGGCAGTGCTGGGTCAGGCCAAGGACCTCGTGGCTCCTGGCTCTCAGGCAAACAAAAAACTGCTGGCTGTGGTCTAGAGAGAGGACATAGTTCACAGCCCTTTCTCTCCTTTGTCCAAGTGGGTGGGAAGGAGGTGGGAAAAAACTGGGAGTCGTAGGGTCTGAGAGAATCTGTCTACATTTGCATGTGGGAGATAAAGGTCTTCATCTCATATGGAGAGAATCTGGATATCCACTTTCACTGAGTTTGTAGAGTTGTGGAAAAATTTAAACAGAAACTTCTTTGAATGATATCTGGTAGATATTGTTAATTTTATTTAGAGTTGGTCTAGGGCTTAAGTTTGGATGGTATAAAACCCATTCCTCTACCTCCACTTGCATGAAGCTTCTGCACTGAGAATTTGGAGAATCTGACAAGACTCTGCACTAACGGGGGGTCAGATTCCCCCAATTCGCACTGACATTGCTGGCAGATTCCTCTCAAATGACCCAGTTTCAAGAACTCTAATTCAGGATTTCTCACGAAAGCTAGTTATCAGTCATCCCTCCTGTTCTTTTCAAATGCTGGTAGTTATTCACAGAGAACCCGAAAGAGGACACACCTGGATGTCTGCTCTGAAGACGGTAGGAGTAATTATTTCCATCAGCACTTTGCTTATGTTATCTGTGTTTGAAAATGGCAACAGGCCTGTATGAAAAGTGTTAGTATCCATACTTGGTAGAGGAATTTAAGGTACACTTAGTTCAATTGGGTAGGTCAAAAAAACAAAAAAAAACCCCCAGAACTGGTAAGAATTGGAGGCAGGATTCAAACCTGCTTGTCCCCAGAGGCCAGGGTCTATCCACAGTGCCTTCACTCGGCCCCTGTGATGAAACGCATCAAAGAAGCTGACTCGGTGACCACGTATGATTGCATGGTGTTAGAGGAAGGCAAACATTAAATAAATCAACCAGCATAGCGCTCACTTGGAAGAACAGCATATTTTACATCCGCGTCCCTTAGATGTCTCATAAATGTGTCAAGTTTAGCATGTTCCACACTGAAGCTTTGCTCTTCCCAACTGCCCCTCCCCCACAGCCTTCTCTGTCTTGGTTGATGGCAATTCCGTCCTTTCTTGCCTGGGCTCTCTGTCTCATACCCCACGTCCAAACCCTCAGCCGCTTCTAAAGATCTGTTTTCCAACTTTACCTAGAATCTGACCACCTCTCGCCAGTTCCACCACTGTCCTGAGACCCCATTATCTCCTGCCTTCCAACAGGTCTCCCAGTGGGACCCTCACCTCCTCCTACAATTTCTTCTCAGCTCAGCTGTCAGAGTGATTCATTTCATGATTCTCATTTCACTGAGTACAGAATCCTCAGGGCCTTTGTTATCCCTCTGACCGCATCCATCACTCCCCTGTGTCCCCTGTGCGTACCAGTGTCCTTGCTGCTTCTCAATCACACAATGTCCCTGCCCTGCTTAGAATGCTTTCTCCTTGGGTTGTACTTACAAGGCACTTACTATACACCTGATGCTGTCCGAAGGGCGGGACATATGTTAACTCACCTAACAGTCCCAGCGGGTGGGCGCCGTTCTCAGCCTTCCTTTTGGGAGATAAGGAATTGAAGTGTGAGGGAAGGAGCATAGTGAGAGCCTGTACTCTTAGTCATTACCCTCTGGGCCCTGTATAAAAATAATGGTTTACGGCCACTAGCACTATTTTAAATCCCTGATCTTTCTGAGCTCTTTATCTTCTTCAGCTATCGGATGTTGGATTTGAGCTTGTGTTTTAGACGTAAATTTGCAGGCATTTGCTATGCAGTTCAACAACATTTCCCCTCTTTTTTGGGACCGAGCTATTGGTTAGTCATTATACTATTTTTATTTTACTCAACAAAGACATTCACCAGCTTTCACTTTTTTTCCTGGTTGGTGCATCACATTGGTTTAGTTCAGAGAACGTTATAGTCCCCTCCTAGGCGTCGCTGCTTCTCTTCCTCTCTCACTGTGCTTCGCCGACCAGTTCATTAATCAGCGGGGTTTAATGCACATGGAACTACAGAAGTATAACAACCTCTAGAGACTGTTCGTTCTATTTACTCGTTCCATGAGTCACCGGAGAGGTAGAATAAGAGCAGAGATCTGCTATTCACAGTTGGCTTAGAGAAAGGGGAACGTCCACTTTCCTATAAGTGAGAAAGTGCCAGAACCCATGAATAAGGTGTTTATTGAAGACAGACTTTCCAGGATAAATGGAATGGGAGTGGGGATGGAGTGGAGAGTGAGTTCAGAGAGCAGCATTGAAGAAACAAAAAGTACGACACGAAAGAGGTGAGCAGAACCTTAGGAGTGAAGATAAGTGCAAAACAGAAATTTAAGGAAATCTACAAGTCTTAATATTATCAACCCCACAGATTATCATCAATATTTCACCAATCTTTCTTTCCCACCTGTGGGAATAAACCTAATACCTATGAAAAAATCCTCAGTAATATCAGTGCTGTAGATTTTTTATTAACTTTTCTCTTTTATAAGCTTTAATGTAATTTATTTTTCATCTTTGTTTTTATAATTACTGGAAGTAAAATCACATATTAATTAGTAAATATTAACCCTTAATAACTCCCGCTTACTGAGTTCTGTCTATATGCGAGGCACCTTGCCTTGTTGTTTATACAGTTGGTCTCATTGAATCCTCATGGAAGCCTTAGAAGTGGAACTATTATTCCCATTTTATGCGATAGGAATCTGAGACTCAGAGATGCTGAGCAATTAAACTGCAGGCTCCATGCAGACAATAGTTTTTGTCCTTTTTGTGTGTGTGTCTTATTTTTTAATAGCCCTGTCTCCAGCACCTGGAGCAGTGCCTGGCACATAGGAGGTACCCAAGAAATATTTTTTAATGTTAAATGAGCTTGCTCACACATCTGTAAATGCCAAACCAACAGGCTTGTCCAAAGTCTGTGTTCTTAATCACCTGCTCCAGCGCCTCTGGGACACTTGGCTCTTAAGTGTGGCTCTTTGAGAATGCTGAGGCACAAATTAAATGAGAAACCTGAAATAGGATGTTTTGTCCCACTTTTCTTTTTGTGGGTACACCTTTTTATATAGACTTCTGAATATCCTTTCTTCCCCCCAAATTAAAATACCATTGCTATTATTATTTATTGTAAAAATTACACAAGCTCATTGAGAAAATTTGAATGACACACAAAAAAGTACACAATTCTAGACAAGGATTAGGGTGAGGCAAATGAAGCATTTGCCTTGTGTGCAACATTTAAGGGGGAGGCAAAAACTCTGTAATCAAACATTTTAATTCACTATTTAAAAAAATGAGGTTTAATGCAAAAACCCATAATGAACAAAAAATCCAAATGTTGAGACTAGATCTGTGGGCTGGGGCAGGGTGCGGCGAGTGAGCGTGACACTCATTCTCAGAGTCGCCTGTGTGCGGTGAGATCCCATCCACATTTAAATGTTTGATATTTTATCTTTCATTGTTTCCTGCATTAATTTCGATTTTTTAAGACTTGAATTAGCATGTTATTTATGTCAATCACTGAGTTTTCAGGGGCATTTCCTTAAATTTTGCAGCTAGGGTGAGTGTCTCACTCAACTAACCTGCATCCCAAACCTGATAAAAATGAAAGGAGAGATTGTTCCAATTCAGTGATGACCATTATTAATGTGTGGTGAACATTTCAAACACCTCCCTTATTTGCCATGTGTTTTTATCCACAGTATTCTTGTCCTTTTGCTTATAGAGTATAAGCACGGTGTCCTTATACTTATAGAGTAAATAGTGCTACAGCATAGTTTTAAGGGGCCACTTGGCAATCCACTTTATGTGTACACCATTGCCTTTCCTACTAGTCTCGACACGATTTCTTCTTTAATTCTGTAGTTGTAGGACTTCCACTCAGCTCAACTTCTGACAGTTCTGAATGATGGTCATTCTGTAGTTTAGTTGTAATTTTGATGTGGTTATGTGAGGAGGAAAGCCAGGCTTACCTATGCTGCCATCTTGACCAGAAGTCCCTGCACTACTTTTAAAAGCAATACAGCCTATTTGGGAGTTACCTGCAGTTGAATTTAGTAACTTTATGCCAGGTTTATAGAAGTTTTTCAATGTGTTTTATTTTCTTGGGACAGGACCAGGAGACAAAATGTCATCACCTTTTTTGTCCAAACCACTGGCTTCTGGAGGTAAGGAAGAAACCAGTCCCTGGGTTCTTGCTTTGTGCCTAGCACAGTCAGTCTCCAAAGTGGGTTGGGCGAGTAAGAAAAGGAGAGTGCTACACAGTGAACATCAGACACAGCCTCTCTATGTAAAGAACTTACAAGCTACTTGCTCAGACAGTTCTTTTCTAGTCCTTAATTCTCAAAAGAAAAATCTTTAAATACTGTTGTATTTAACGAGATTACCAGTCTTTCATGACATGAAATGATTAACTCAATTATTTGTTATGATAAATGACATGAATAACTACATTTTATGAAAATCTGTCCTCTCCTTTCCTTTACCAACCTCTCTCTTCTTTTATCTTCCTACTTCTTTACAAGTTTTCAAGGAATTAGTATTGATCAGTATGTAGTAATAATTTTTTTAAACATAAATTTGATGAAGATTTAAAAATTGGAGAACCCCAAGAACATCTTATGGGTAACAGGCACTGTATAGGAATTCTCTTTGAAAGAAATTTGGTCCTCTCTGTATTTAGAATTAAAACATTTCACTGCAGCTGACTGAACATATAAAAAGAACAGGGGCTTAAATGTGATAGAAGTTTATTTCTCTCTTAGATAACAAAGTCTGCACATAAGCACTCCAGGGTCCATCCATATGGAGGCTCACATCAGGCGCCTGGGCTGTTTCTCACTTTTTCTGGCCTGTATTCTTGGTCCTAGGTGACTGCCTCTGTACCAGTGATCACACCCGTCCATATTCCTGCCAGCAAGAAGGAGAAAGGGGGAGGGGAGGGGCATGCTCCTTCCTTTTAGGACATTTCCTCAGAGTTGCACTCACCACTTCTCCTGACATCCCTTTTCCCCAGGAAAGGCTAGGGGAAATCATATGGCTAGATCCAGCTCCAAGGGAGATCATAAAATGACTTTCCTTTAAAATAAAGATAAAATATAGTCTTTACTATAATAAGATAAAATATAGTCTTTACTTTGAGTATGTGTCAAGCTAGAATTAAGGGCCCTATTCTTATAGAACAGCTAGTCAACTTTTTACATCATGGCTTGCATAAATTAATTTCTAAAGTTCTATGGCACATTAAAAGACATTTTTTGCTGATCTAACAAAAAAAGTAAGTATAGTTTTGATTCATCGACACCAGATGGCTATCGTTGTGTTGGCTATTGTCACTTTTTTATTTAACAATCTACAGGGAAAGGAGTCAGTGCCCCTGATTAAACAGTCAGGTATCGCATGTTTTAAAAATTCTTGTGGCACACCGGTTGAAAATTGTTGCCATAGAAGAAGGGAAAATGGGTACTGAGGGACCACCAAATTATCTGAAAAGCATTTAAACAGGGCGTTGAGAAAATTTCCCAAAGTACTGGTGTATTGGAATTTATCTTGCATGGAGAACAAGCCAAGCGATAAAAAAAAAAAAAAGGGTGAACAACTCTGGAATCAAACAAAGTTTATTAAGGAAACTTATGGACAGAGGAGAGTTTTGGGCGTCAACAAGAAGGTGGATTTCCACACCCAAAAGGGGACGGGGGCTTGACCTATGCAGTCTCCAGGCACACAGGTGGTTTGTAGCCCAGTGCTGTGCGCTTGTTAAGAGTGGTGCCTTCTGAAGCATTAAACAACTTAATGGGCCTACCTACCTATACAAGAACATTCCACATTTCAGGTGACATGGGTAAACTGTGGATGGCTCAGAGCAACTTGCTTCTTAAGATGGCCTCGGTCACAGAGAGCGCCAGAACCCATTTTGCCTAATAAAGAACCATGCTGACAATTTGTTCTGCAGATAGGTGTGTTCCGGTGATTAAAGAGGTGTATAAGAATAGTCAATCCAGCCTTGTTTAAAATAGCAGAGGACTGAGTTCAACCATAATGTTCTTTGGTGTGGGACGGGTTATATAAAGTATGATACGTCCAAGGAATGGGCCACTGGATAGCTGTTCTTTTTTGATGAAATAAATATGTAAATGTTGATGTAAAAAGAACTCCTAAATATATTACTAATTAAACAAAAGCAAGATTCAGAACGGTAAAATAGTATGCATTGAACAATCTATTTTATTAAAGGATTTAGGTTTCTTTGTCAAAAACTGTGAGAAATCTAAGGTTAGTGTGGTAAACATTCATGTGCAAGTTTTATGTGGACAAATGTTTTCACATCTCTTGGATACACACCCAAGCGTGGAATGGTTAGATCACACAGCAACTCTGTGTTCAACTCCTTGAGGAACTGCCAGACTGTTTTCCAGAGTGGCTGCGTGGTTTTGCATTCCCACCAGCAGTGTGTGAGGGCTCAATTCCTCCACGTCCTCGCCCATGCTTGATATTATCTTTGACTTCTTTCAAGACTCTCTAGACTGAGGATCTCTGCAAGGGTGTTGTTGTATGGGTCTATTGTGGCGGAAATGGTGGTATAATGGTGGGTATATTTGTAGGGGTGGGAAGAATTGACATGTTGATATCTGAAGATATGATCCCACTAACCTGTAGTAAGCCCCTTTATCTAAATACTCACACACAAAAAATACAGACTCATTCCCTGTGAATCACCAAGCACTGTGCTCAGTGCCATGGGAAACAGACAGGTGAGCTGAGGCCCCGGCCCCTGGATGCGGGTCCCACATCCTGCTGGGGAGGCAAGGCCGACTTTGTCTTCCTCTTCAGAGACCCACCGATCCCCCTCCCTCTCCTCTGGCTGGTGGGAACCTCGCCACCTGGTCAATAGAGAAGGGATGACAGAAGTTTTCCTTTTCTTTTTCTTCACAGATAAACGAAAGAATGAGTCCACCAAAAAGCAGGGGCCATATAAGATCTTTTTCAAAGATCTCTTTCTTTTCAAAGACAGTGAAATGGAAGAAAGGAAAAAGGTTTGGTTTTATTAAAATCCCAATCCTAATCAATGTTAGAAACATATCCTTTTATCAGTCACTTTTACAAAGTTTGCATGGAGCCAGATGTCGACGTATGTGCTCTGCACTGTGCTGGGGCATGGTGTGTACACACACACACAACAGAACAGTACCCAGCCTGTGGTAGGGACCTAACGATCGCCCCCTACTGGAGGAAGACAGACACACACTGCAATCCACTATGACAAGTACACATATAACCTTACTTCATCGATTTTAATAGCCACATCTTTTCACATTTTCTCATTCCTGAAACTGAGATCCAGCTACAGAGATGGGGTGGAACACACAACTGGAAGTGCATAAAATAAAAGTGCATCTTACATTACACGACATCTTGTTTTAAGATGTTATTTTTGATATATTAGAAATTCTTTTAAACTTTCTCACCTGGGTAGGAAAAACTCTTGAACCACAGCAAGAAAATCCACCAAAAGTCTACTGTTTCATCACGAATGAAGAGCCGTTCACACCTGAGCCAGATAGCGTTCCGCACTGACACTGATGTTGGCTCGTTTGAGAAATACATGCTGGACCCCGCTCTTATTCTCAGATTACAAGAAGGTGAGTCTGAGTGGCTGTTTGTTTAAAAACACTGTTTGAATACTTACTATTGATATTGGTGGCTACTCTGGAGATGAGAAACAGAAAGTGTGCTGTCTCATAATATGGTTGGGGGATCTTTGTAAATGGGGGTTGAGAGTAGGGAGAAAATCTGTTTTAAATAAGAAAACACACTTTACCAAGAAACAGACCATCCCTCATTTTCGTGGCTCTGAGGAAGGCCGTCACTGCCGAAACACCACAGCATTGAAGTTAATGGTGCTGGCCATTTCGATTCAGTTCTACATCTAGAACGGAAGCTAGAACTGAATTTAAAAGAAGTCTTTCTAAAGAGAAGTCTTGCTTGTCTGGGTCATACAGTTCATATACCAAGAATCAGGAAGCCAATAAAATTAAATAGTATGCCTGTGGTTGCAAAAACATACCTTGTTTCAGCGACCTATGGAGGCAACACGCTAAAATACTACAAACTATTAGCTACTACTCTGTGAAAGAGGGCGGCCTGGGAATCAAAACATCATGCATGGCTGTTTCCTGCTTGTCAGATCAAGAAGTGCCCGCAAACCAGATAGGAAGCAGTTGGAAGCTAGCAAGGTTCAAGTGATTAATACCAGGATGATGGACTGATTCAGTCATTCTCCAAAATGAGTCTTATTCAAATTTTTAAATTAAAAATTAAAATGGAAGAAAGGGAGGGAGGGAGCAAGGAAGACCGAGTGCCCAGGATTTGCTGTGGTACCTTAAAAAAAAAAAACATTTCTCTGGCTCCTGAAGTCCAGGAGCTTTCTCAAATATTGAAAACATTTTTTATTTTCCCACAGAAAACCACTTAGGAAGGAACTTGGGATTCAGTAATGACTGTAGAAAAAGGAAGCCTTGTCGACTTGTTTAGACGGTCTTGGCAGTGCACACCCTGCACTCCCGTAGGCAAAGGCGGCAGGTGATAGGTGACGCAGTGACGCCCCTGACCACTGATAGGGCAGGTCTAGGTCCAGTCTTGTGTCTCGTGTCTACGGTTCACCTCTGTCACACAGTGAATCCTGAGTCATCGAGTGCATTTCAAATCACACGTGGCATGTTGTAGAAAGAGTTCTGCACAAAGTGGCTAACTTCTAAAATCCTTGCTGCTAGAACAGTTCTGAGACAGCGAGGAAGCACGACCTCGCAGCTGACCCCATTCGACACCACTGGTGGTCAAGAGAGGGGCAAAGGGTGTCGGGCAGACTCTTGAAAAGGAAACAGTAAAATTGTCCAGTATTATCCAAGGTCCTGGGCTCTGTCTGCAAAGGCAATCAGGTCATCAGTTTCCGCTGATTACCCAGATATTTGGACATTTTCATTTAGAATAATAAAGTCCCCCTCTGACTCTTTCCAGCCGAGAACTGATTTGGGCAAAACGCTCATTCCTCAACCTTGCACTTCCTGCCTGAATTCAGACTGCAGACAAACCCACATGACAGTCCAGTGAGTGAGCGACCCCTGCTTTGGGAGCCTAGGTTATTTTATTTCTGCGTAGGCAGCAGTGGCAAACTGCTACATCACCATCCCCCAAATTACACAGGCAACTGCCATAGACGGATCCGCTAGGAATGTGACGGAAGTGCACTTCCACCTTCCTGCGCCCCGCAGTTTGAGGGTAGCACCTTGGGTCACATCCCTGGGAGTGGCGGGGGTCTCGGGCGCCCGAAACAGTAGTGCTTTGTGTGGGGCTTGGTCGCACATGGTCTCTGGTCCAAGCAGCTGCCAGAGCTGCTTGAGAGCCGGAAAGGCACTATAGCCAGTCCGTTCAGAGCTGAAAAATTACATCCATTCAGCCAGACAGTAGCATCTTAAAGTAGCCTGGAATGGTGAGTATAGCTATAATATTTAAAACAACCCTGTAAAATAGGATTATTTTTGGATATTGAAATTTATTTTCAATTCCTCTGACCCATCATAGTTGACCAAATGAAAGCCATGGAAAGGCCTTTCATTTTTTTTCTATTAAAAATGATTGAATAAACTGAACCTGAATCTAATCAAGTAAACACGGGAGTTTGAGACCCATGCTCAACACGACCACCCCGGCCAGTGTCGCTCAGCGGGTCGGGGTGTTGTCCTGCGAACCAGGAGGCCGTGGGTGCCGTCCCGGTCAGGGCACGCGCATAGGGTGCGGGCTCCGGTTGATGTTTTTGTCCCTCTCTCTCCCTCTCTTGCCCTGTCTCTAAAACCAATGAAAAATTTAAGAAAATAACCCCACGAGAATGCAATCTGCCAGATCTATGATGTGTGAAATGCTACAGGAACATTGACCTGGTCTCTCAAACAGATAAAAGGCGTGGAAGAAAGGGCAGTGTGTGGAGTGAGGGAGGTGGCTGTTGTAGATTTAAAAAATAGTCTTTAAGAGTCATACCAGCCAAACTGATCTTTATTGAAATTTAATTGTTTTTAAATTCTAAATAGGTTTTTTTTGAGACAGCAGGAAAAATTTAAACCCAGACTTGGTATACAATACTAAGAAATTGTTCATTTTGTTAGGGATGATAGTGGTATTATGGTTATGTTTAAATTTTTTTGTTATATGTTAGAGTTACATACTGAAGTATTTATGAATGAAATCATATCTTGAATGTGCTTTAAAACATCCCAATGAGGAGAGGAATGAAAGGTGGTGACCGATGAAGCAAGACTGGTGAAATGCTGACAACTTGGAATTTGGCGATACGTGTGTGGTGGTTCCTTAGAGGACTGCTTTTATGAATGTTGATGATTTCTATAACAAAAAGTCTTCTTAAAGTATTCTTAAAAAACTGTGCTAACTCGGCATTTGTTACTTTCGTGTATGTTATTTTATTTAATCTTCAACAAACTGCTGTTACTGGATTTTGCCTCCTCCTCTCTTTATCTGGGGAAAAAGGCTCAGTGAAGTTGAGTTTCCCACTCGAAGTCATCAGCAGATGCAGAACTTAAACCCGTGCCTGTGTGACCCCCAAGCCGCTTGTCTGCCATCCACCCTCAGCACTATTCGTCAACGATTATGATGATCGCTATTACTGAAAAATCAAGTGATTATTCCAATTGTATTTTTGAAATAACGACAGCTAGCAATCATTAAGAAATTACTACGTGTTCTATAATGCATTGCCTCGCTTTGTTTTCGCAACACCAGCGTAAGGTGGACGGTAATGATAGCGAATCCACTCGGTAAATCATGCCGTGGTAATAAGCCAGTCCCGAATCTCAGCAGCTTAGAGCAGAGCTTTATTTCTCACTCACTCCTCAACTTCGGTGCTTTTCACGGAGGCCTGGACTGAAGCAGCAGACCCTGGATGGATGGTGCTGTAGTTAGGTGAGAGGGAGACACGTCTTCTTGGGAGCAACATAGGTCATGTCCCCTCCCAGCCCACAGGCCACGTCAAGCTAATGGGCAAGCCCGGCATCAATGGAGTAGGGGCAGGGGTGGGGGGTGGAGGTGATCTCACAGAGAGGGGCCGCAAATATTTTTGAACCATAATATAATCTACCACAGTTAGCATCCTATTCTACTGAGGCTTGAAGAGGGAAAGTCACTTAGTCACCATCCCACAGCTACTAAAAGGTGGAGGCAGAGCACAATCAATCCCAGGGAGACTGTGGGCTTCCTCCTGCAGCCCAGGCTCACTGGTTATTCGGGAAATACTATTTTCTCTCTATTTCTAAGTACATTTTTAGTAAAAGATTTTATTTGACATCATGCACTCTGCTGGTTTTTCACAAGGCAAACATGATTGAAATATAGCCTACATGTTGGATAATTTTTCCAGAACAAAGAAACCTTGCTAGGAAACTTTGGTATTTTCTGTTGCTAAAAGGTAAGCTGGTTGTCATCTTTTCCTTTCCTGCCATAAATTGGTTTGTGATCTCCAAACACACTTTACCCAAAGACTCCAGTTTTATGTTTAGAAAGGCCAAAAGGTTAAGATTTAAAATAGTTGAGTCAGATTTAGCACAGGCTTCAGGGTCCTATGCCCCTCCTTCTGCCTGTTAGCTGTGCAATCTTGGACAAGCATCTTGACATCTCTGAGCCTCAAGACGTCACATACAGGATGGGGATAGTAACAAGTACCTCACTGGGGTTACTGTTAGGATTAAGTAAAATGGTGTTTTGAAGTATCTAATAAAATTCCTGGAATATTATGGACACAAATAAGTGGTAGTTACTCTAATTAAATTAGTTTTTAGGTCCAGGTACACACTGAATGAAATCATTTAATTACATAGCTTTTATTTTATGCATCTTAGAGGGATAATGAACTAAACCTAAATCAATTTCAATTTTCTTTAAAGGTGCAGATGCAAAAAGGAATATCCATGAATTTATTAGTGACCAGAGACACAGGTTTCTGCTCGAGGTAGTAAAAATGATTTGTCTCCCAAATATAAAACTTATAGTCTTATATAGGCTATAATCTTACAGGCAAATATAAGACTTCTTGCATAGCCCTGCCAAATTTTCACCATGACACTCTATTTTTCCATTACGTGCCCAGATCTATTGCCTCTCCTATCTGCTTCTTCTAAACCCACTTCAACCCGACTTTGGCGCTCATCATTCCCCCAAAACCACTTTTGCCGAATTAGAATGGTCACTTCACAGGCTTCCTCTCACTGGTCTTTCGGCAGCAGTGGGTCCACTGGATCACTTCCTGCTTCTGGAAACACTTTCCCCAGCTGGTTTTCGGGGCCCACTCTCTCTCGGTTCTTCAGCATCACTGGCTGCTCACTCCTTTACAGTTTTCCCTTCCTGTTCCTTTTCTCCTTGCTCTCTGGATGCTGGAACATCCCAGGGCTCGCTCCTCACCTGTGGTCCACTGCGCCCCTCCGGGCCATGGCTTTCAATTCCGCTTCCCTATTAACAACTTCCAGATTTACTTCTGCAGCCTGACCCTCTCCCTTGAACTCCAGATTCACAAACGCAGCTGCAGTTCTTCGTGTCCCCACTCAGACGCCCACTGGGCACTTCCAGGACTTGGCCCCTGCTACCCTCTTCCCGAGCCCCGCAAACCTGCACCTCATGCGGTCCTCCCTATCTCAGCAAATAGCAAGTCCATTTTCCCAGTCGTTTAGGCCAAAAATATCAGAGTTATCCTCCACTCCACCTCCTTACCACCAGTATCCAAATACACTTTCAAATATTTTGTCCAAATATATCCATAATCGCACTGCTTTTCATGACTGCCACTGCTGCCACTCTAAGTCCATGCCACCAATATCTCTTGCACGAAATCTCCACTCAGCACCAGGACTCTATTCCCACCCATGCTCCCTTCTGCTGAAGACCATTCATCAGTGACTTACCTGGTGCCCAGCGCTTCCCCTTTCTCTCTCTCTGTCGTTCCTACCACTCTTCGGTTTGCTCCACCTGCTCCAGACTCAATGGCCTCCCTGCTGTTCCTGGGATGCATTGACCGTGTTGTTGCCCCGGAGCCTGTGCACAGAGGCTCTCCCTTCTTGGAGGAACATTCCTTCCTTGTATTTGCTCCTCACTTCCTTCCAGCCAGTCTGTTTCATTTTCAGCACACCAGGGAGGCTCTCCCCGCCTGTACATAATGGAGACCCTGGCCCCTTACCCACTGGACTCCTCATCCTCCTTTATTAGACTCCCCGTCTACCAGCATGTATACCCCATAAAAGCGATTTTGCTTATTTTGTTCTTTGCTCTAGTAACACCGCTTAAAACAGTCCTGGCACTCAGGAGTCATTCAACAAATTCTTGGTGAATAAAGTGATAAATGAAATATGGTTTTTGTTATAAACTTGGAATAGCTAGTTATTGGCAGGGTTTCTTTAAAATTATCTTATTTACATAGTTTTAGTTAATGCATATTATAATGTTCACATTATAGTCTATAGTTAATGTTTTATTTATAGTCTATTTTCCATGCATGGCATTAAAAACCCTAGTGGATTCTTGTATTCTGTACTAAAGAAAATAGAAGCTGATGTCAAAGTTGGATCTGGGGCTCTTTGAGGCTGAGTGCTGCCTCCCTGGGCTGGCCTGGAGGAACGCATCACTGGCCCAGCAGCTCTGGCAGTTTGTCTCTCCCTCGGTGCTTCCTGGGACAGGGGTCTGCGAAGCTGCCCACAGTCCAGCTTTCCGACACACAGAAAGCACTGGAGGGACACTGAGGGTAATACAGGTGGGCCTGCTCTTGGAGCAATAGGTAGCTATTTTTGATTTGTGGGGCCCAGTCATTTTGGAATAATATCGAACCCCTTCATGAAAGTGAGAGAGGAATTAGCCTCCCTTCTCATTATCTCCCAAATAAAATTCCTCCATGAAATAAAGGCCATAGCCTCAAGATTTGGGCATACCATTTTTTTTCTGATACAAATGACCACTTACAATGCAGGCTATTTTCCCCTTTATTCTGAGACCGTTGAAAGGTGCTAGCTGTGTGGGGTAATGTTCTCGATGCCCTTCTGTTTTCAATATTCCTAGTACACTCTGTCAACCAAGAGGAACGCGATCACCAAGTTTGAGAAGTGCATAGAAACGGAGGAGCAGCAGATCCTAAAGGCAGAGACAAAGCTCCAGGACGACGCGATAGCCTTTGAAGAGTTCCTGCGAGAAAACGACCAGCGATCTGTAGAAGCCCTTAAAGTGTTCGTTCTTTCCCCTCCAGCCACGTCGCTTTCTACCTCCCGCTTCCTTCCTTTGAGTTCCTCAGAACACAACACAACACAACACAACACAAACTAACGAATCTCTGTTACTCCTCAGTGCAGCCCAGGAGACTGTGAACAAGCTCCACATGACGGCTGAGCTGAAGAAAGCGAGCCTGGAGGTGCAGGCAGTGAAAAGGTGAGGCCAGGACACCTTCCCCGTCTCATCACGTGTCCACACCCCACTCAGTCCTGTGTGTGCTCAGCAGGGCCTCGGTGGGAAGAATCCTTACCCGCTGACGATTTCATGAGTACCACCGCATTTTTAAAATGAGTGCTCTGCTGACCAGGGACCGTCTCTGACTGGGCGTCAGGACGGCACAGTGAGCCCTGGCTGAAAAGTTTCTCCGACTTGTCAATACAGAAACCAAGAAATTTAGTTGCAAAGAAGAAAACCAAAGTTAGGAGTAAACAAATCATCTTCTAAGTGTCCTTTTTCTTTCATTCCATGGCACATTTCTTCCCACATTTTAACATCTCTGCAGTGGGGATTCCTAAAAGGAATTTGAGAAATTTTAATTAAAAAAAATTATCTTGCAACTATAACTGGCAGTATTTTTTATATTTACCCTTATACTTAGATGAACCTAGCATTGATACTAAAAATGGATCTATAATGATAAAAATAAAGAAGCAGGAGTTTGAGATAAAATTTTTGTACCATCTGCCACTTTTTTCTCCCCAAACCTGGACATTTTCTTCTAGTCAAATATATCTCACTTGATCTCATTTTAAATATCTAAAGAAGCTTCCTTTTGTCATCATCCTTGGACAGCAATTTTATGATCCAGGAGACTCTACTCTTGGTTTCAAAGCATGCTAAATATTGTGTTTTTTTTTTCTTTTTGAGGATTTGATGTTTAGTTTTGCTCTAAAACCAAGTCCTAGACTTAGACTTAACATCCTTGACTTTTCTGGGGAGGAGGACAGGAGGTTGCCTAAAATGCAGCAAATGAACTGGAGGGCAGTTTCTTTGAAACCAATTGTTATGAACAAAATGTATGTTTCAAACACATTCTGGCTCCAGCAGCCTCTTCCATGTTAGGAGCCCAGTTGTAGGCACTCAGAGATGGAGAATGCCCTTCCCTCCTTCACGCCACAAAGTAATGAGAAGCACCTATCTCCTCACAGAACTAGAGTAGCAGCCGCTGTGTTTGAACCAAGTGCTGCATTCCTGCACAGTGGCCACCCAGGGCCCACCCTGGTCCCCCACCGCAGGGGGGGCTGGGAATCCATGCACAGAGGGAAAGGGGGCTGGTCCTGAAGCCTTTGCTTGGAAGCTGAACAATTCTAGCCCTGCTCTTAGTAGCACACCTTGGAGGCTTTCCATCTGAAAACGAAAGTGGTGGTACAATGAGGGCCTCCCAGCATCTTGTGACTGGTGATCTGCAAGATTCTCTAGATACTTAAAACATCCAGGTCTGACTGTGGAATATCACTCACACACCAGGGCTTCAGGAAGGCTCTGACGGAAAGCAGTACTGACGTGAAGATACTGATACCGGAGTGATATTGATAAGGGTGCTCAAGAGTGAGTGTTTAAAGAAGGCTCTGAAGGAAGAGGGTGGAGCTTGCTTTCATGAGGGCCTTCCTTGCTATTGTGAACAATCCCTTTGGGTCCACTTTGAAATGTGATTACCGGGAAGCCAGGTGAGGCTGGGGAAAGGCTTTCAGTCCAGGCCTCAGTGCTGTGCTGGCTCCACCATCCATCAGACAAGTGGCTTTGCAAGCCACACAGGTCTTTCTCCAAAAGATAGCAGTGATGGTGCCTATTTTTATTTTTAATTTTTTAATTTAACATATACGTTTAAAGATCTTATTTATTTATTTATAGAGAGAAGGGAAGGGAGGGAAAAATATAGGAAGAGAAATGTTGATTCGTTGCCTCTTGCAGGTCAACTGGGGACCTGGTCTGTAACCCAGGCATATGCCCTGACTGGGAACCAAACTAGTGACCTTTCGGTTTGCCAGCCGGCACTCAGCCCACTGAACCACACCAGCCAGGGCAGTAATGCATGTTTAAAGCACTGTGCTGAAGGTGAAAACTACATCTGTAGTGTGTCCTGCATGGTTCCCAGTACATAGTGGGTGCTATTGAATGTTCAGTTTCTTTTCTTATCATACAAGTTCCGAGTACCTTCTAATTTCTCCCTGTGTCTCACCCTTAACACAACATTTCCCTCTGAAATAAATAAGTAGAGTCAAACTATCCCCAGTCTGCCCTAATGGCACATATCCGGGGGCATGTTTATTCCAACAGATTTCCTAGAGGTTGTTTCTTTTCATCTCATATCTTACTGCTGCCTATATCTTTATGGCCACACTTGAATTTTTGTTAAGTACAGACCTAATCAAAAGAATGAATTTTGTAAAACTTTTTTGTAAAAAAAAAAAAGGACATGCTTTCACACAGATGTGTCTAATCGTATCTTCGTTTCCTTTGAGTAGTGAAATATCAAAAGCAGAATTCCTTCTTAAAGAGTACATGAAATATGGACTTTTTCTGCTGAAATTGTCTCCGAAACAATGGCAGATCCAGCAAGCGCTGAAAAGGGTGCAGGTGTCAAAGAGTAAAGAAAATTTGGAGGGCACTCTCCCCAAAATATTAACAAGTGAGTCACGTCCTTAATGTCAGTAAGTATCCCTGGGTCTAAAATGTCCAACTTCAATGTTCGTTTGCTATTTATTAAGTAGTTAAGATTTCAAGCACAACCTGAACAAGAATTCTCACTGTTTCTGGTATTATATATTATTAATTTGGAAACTCAGGTTAATGACAGACATAAAGCAATAAAAATATATACATGGAAGCATAGAGACTATATTATTTATAGATGATCTGATAGCATACCTAGAACCTCCCACACATAAAAACCTGAAAAACAATTTGAGCAAATGAACACAAAGCCAATTATATTTATTAGCCTAATGTATTAGCTTAAACAAACCAACTTTATTAATTAAGAGACATACTAGGAAATTAAATCCAAGAAAGCAATGATAAACTTAATTGTGTGACCTGTAGATTTGACAGAGAAATATGTCATGTTTTTAGATAGAAAGATTGAATTGTAAAGCTACCAATTTTTCTGAAAATTGATGTATAAGTTTTATGGAATTATAACAAAGATGGGACCAAAAATTTGTCAGGGACTTGGGTGTTGGGTTGGGGAGAACTTTACTCAATGATTCTGAGGTTCATCCAGAAAGCCAAATCCTTTGGAAGGAAGGAGGTGATGGAGAGGGAGCCATTACTGACCCTGTCACCGAACCGAGGTTCGGCTGCTGGCCGCAGCAAAAGCCACACTTGTGACACCGGTGCTGGTGAGAGGGAAAGAGGCTTATTCAAGTGCTGGTCACGTGGGAGGATGGAGGGCCCCTGTCCCAAAGCCCAGCTTAGCACCTCAGTGCAGGCAGAGGTTTCTATGAGACGAAACAGAGGTCTGGGGGCCAGGGGCTGTGGACGTGCAGGCAGTGACCTTGCCGGTCTGAACGTGGGTTTTTCATGGGTTTTCAGTGCCCTTGAGCTGGCCACTGGGTTTTTCCCAGCTGCATTCCTGGGTCTGAGTCATCGGTGTTGGGCGGGGCCTTGAGGTGAGGCTGCCCCTCTGGCTCCCACAGGACCTGAAGCTGCTGAGCTGCGAAGTACACTAAGAAAAACCCCTTTTAACGTGCAAGTTCTAGTTTTTTGGTTTTTTTAAAGATTTTATTTATTTATTTTTAGAGAGGGAAGGGAGGGAGAAAGAGAGAGAGAGAGAAACATCAGTGTGCGGTTGCTGGGGGCCGTGGCCTGCAACCCAGGCATGTGCCCTGACTGGGAATCGAACCTGCGATGCTTTGGTTCGCAGCCCACGCTCAATCCACTGAGCTACACCAGCCAGGGCAAGTTCTAGTTTTGAGAGAAAAATCAGGTTAGAGTAACAAGTTGGGTTTAACATTTATTAAGACTCATACGGGTAGCTTTACATAAGCACAGCGTATTCATTCCCTGTTACAACCCTTTAAGATACACAACATATTATCAGAGTCTCAGAAATTAAAACAGTACGGTAGTGGTGTTGGAAGTCAGCTCAACGAAGGTAAATAGATCCTATTATATATAAGAATTTAATCAACGATCCAAGTGGGGTCATTGGGGAAGACTTCCACTTCTAGTAACTTTGGGGTAACGAGAACCAGACACCTCCCTGCCTGAAAAGTATGAAAAACATACGAAGCAACAGTTTTCAGACACTGGACATCAGGAGTGATAGACAGTAATCCCTGAGAGAGGAAACAAATGAGATGAGCCCCTCGATGGCCTCTGGGTACTGCCTGGGGAGTTTCCGGGGTACAGCTGAGGAAGAGGGGGCCCAGCTGGGCCCAACAGTCCCCATGCATTGAAAAGACAGAGCAGATCCAGGGCGGCCACAGTGGCTGGAGCGCTGGAGCAGAGTACTGGAGAGGAGAGAGCTACCCAGAGAGCTCCAAAGACCTGTACATGCTTCAGCTGAGACCTGATTCCGAGACTCTGGGTAAGAACATGCACATCACAGAAATCAGTCACCTACAAACCAGGGAGAATTTTCTCCCGGAGAGCTGGTCGTTAAACATTTACTCGCACACCACAGACGGCTGCCCTGCCCAGTTCCCCTGTGCTTTCACTGGTGAGGGGGATTAAATTGGATCAATGTGTATGAAATATTGAGGGAGCACAGCGATGATGTCTGACAAAAGAAAAGACAAGTGGAAAGGAAGAGTGAGAAGTATTTGCACCTAACAGCTTAAGATTCAGTGCTCCCAGCCCTGCCTTCTAACTGGAAGACACTCAGAAAACAATGGGCTGCTCAGTCCAGAGCAGGGAATGGCTTGCACTGGGGTTTTAGAGGTTAGGACAGGCTGATGTGGGAAAGAGACTTCCTCGTGCCCTGCGGGTTAGTCCTCGCCCATTCTGCCTGCTCCAGAGACTGGCCCTTGTCTTCTGCCTCCTACATTTGCTGGTTGTGATGTCCCCATCTCATATTTCTGTCCCTGGAAGCTTTTACAATAACTCTGTCTTCCCTCAGACAAAGCCATCCTCAGAAATATTTCTCCCCTCCCTTTGTTTTCCATTTCTAGAATTAAATGCAAGGAAGGGAGAGGGCAGTGCTGAGGACGTCAGAAAGACATCATTTTTGGATGACTATTCTCCGGGAACAGGTAACCAAGGTAACACAAGAGATTTGGAACTTCACTCACAAAAGCAAAACCAGAGCAGGTGCCCTTCTCAAAGTGGAAATCCAGGACCTGCCCACTAACAGGGGCAAGAGGGCGGGGTGAGTAAGGCCTGCTGTGGTTCCCACACAGAGTAGCAGAAAGAGTGGTTGGAGGTCGTGACAGCGCAGGTGTGGGGAAAGATGACCTGGGGGCACCTGGGGGTGAAACGCCCGAGGCCAGTTTTGCCCACGGCTCAGTGTCAGGTCAGGATGAGGCACAGACACTGACATGCGGAGACCAAGCTTGTGAAGAAGTGGGGAGAAGGGGAGTGTGGGCAACTTGTACGTGGCAAAGGTAGGTTTCCCCACAGGATGTACTGATGGAAGTGTTCACCACCTTTTTCCTCTCAATTAAAAAAATTCTGTGATTAGGAATATATATGATTAGGTAAAAATAGAACGGTGACTTCTATTTCGCAGTTGGTGTCCCTGATTTTGTGACTTGTATCATTTTTGACAAATGCCCCTCCCAACACCAGGGTGCCTTTGATTTTGTTCTTACGCTTGTAATCCGATTTCGCTAGACTCAAAGAGCCCCATTTTCTGTGAATATAATTCTGATACTTTTTTAAAGTAATGGGCATATCTACGCAGAACAACGACTATCTTGCACCAAATAACAAGGATTAATTTCTAATTATATGTTATTTCTTTTCACCTCCACCATTGCCAACGACACGGACTTTGCCTGGACCTTTCAAACAGGAAAACCACACAAGGAGTCCACTCACGGCGTGGAGAAAAGACAGACATCCTTAGCAAAGTAGAGTGCACACTTGATGAACCCTCTTGGAAACAGCGTCTTTCGGCAAATGTCTCTTTTAGCCTTTCTTCAGCACAGTACCAGGCAGCCACGCCCACTGTAGCACCCTGGGGGCAGTAGTTGCCATTTCTGGGAGCTCCTGAGCTGACCGAGCTCTTCCAGGCCTCCCTGCCTTCTCTGAGAAGTGTCTGCCACTGGTATCTGCAGAAACTTCCCGCCCCTGCATCTTGGGAGTTGCCTCTCAGAACCTACTGCTCACTTGTTCATTACCTTACTCTGCTGGTCTGAGTGTTTGCAATTCACCACGCTATTCAAAATTGCTGCAGTGAGACCATGAAGCATTTTTGCTTCTTTCAACCTTGCCTAACCCAGGGAGCTTTAAGAAAATATATTGATGCCCAGGTTATGTACACCGATCCCAAGGAAAGGCTTTGGGCCAGCACCACGGAATCCATAACAGTCATACATGGCAGATGTCCACACAGACAATGCTCTGAATTCCAGGGGCACTGTGGCACTTAGCAGTCACTGGTTTTGTTTTGTTTTTAATTAAATGTTTACTTTGAGGTAATTGTAGAGTCAGGCGTACTTGTAAAAAATAATAGAGAGAGATCCCATGCACCGTTTACCCAGATTCCCTCACAGGTAACATCCTGCAAGACTGTCCTACGATACCACAGCCAGGACACTGGCATTCACACAATGGAGAGACAGCCCCACGCAGAGCGTGCCCCCAGGACTCTTCAGGTCGCCCCTTTACAGTCACATCCCCGTCCTGCTTGCTACTCTTCGCCCCTGGCGACCACTGGGCTGTTTTCCATTCCTGATTTTCATCATTTCAGGAATGCCACATAAATGGAATTGCACAGTGTATAACCTTTTAGGACTGGGTGTTTTACCACGCATAATTCCCTGAGCATCAGTCCAAGACGTTGGGTCGACCAACAGTTGGTTCCTTTTCACCACTGAGTATTGTTCTATGGCATGGACACACTCCAGTTCAGTCATTCACTCACTGAGACACATCTGGATTGTTTCTGGTTTGGGGCTATAATGAATAAAATTGCTGTAACTGTATTTATACAACTTTTTGTATAACACAGTTTTCATTTCTCTGGGATTAAATACCCAGAATGCAGCTGCTGAGTTGGGTGGTGAATGCAGTTTAGTTTTTAAAGAAACTGTCAAATTGTTTCCCAGAGTGGCTATGCCATTTCACATCCCCACCAGCAATGTATGAGGGATCCATTTCTTCCCTTCTTCACAAATATTTGGTATTTCACTACTTTCTTATTTTAGCTCTTTTGATAGATGTGTGTCTTATTATGCCTTTAATTTGCATTTCCACAGAAACTACTGGTGTTGCACACCTTTTCATGTGCTTGCTCACATCTGTAGATTCTCTTAGGTGAAATGTCTGTTCCTGTCTTTTGCTTATTTTCCAACTGGACGGGTTAACTGTGGAATTTGAGAATTCCTTATATAGACACTCGTACTTTGCGACTTGGTGGTTTGCAAATATTTCCTCTGTCTGTAGACTGCCCTTTCATCCTCTTAAGAGGGTCTTTTATTTGGATAAAGTCCAATTTATCAGTCTTTCTTTTATAAATCATGCTTTATATGTTAAGCCTAAAACTCTTTGCCTAGCCCTCGATCCCAAAGATGTTTTTCAAGTTTTCTTCTAAAAGTTTTATGTCTACCTTAAGTCTGTGATCCATGTGGGTTGTTTTTTGTGTAACAGGGATGAGGTTTACATTGAGTTGGGGTTTTTTAGTTGCCTGTGGATGTCAGTAGCCCCATCACCTTTGTTGAAATGGCTTTTCCACTTGAATTGCTTTGGTGCCTGTGTCAAAAACCAGCTGGGCATACTCATTTGGGCCTACGTCTGTATCCTCCGCTCTGTTCCATTGACCGATGCTGACACCACACGGTCCTGACTGCTACGGCTATGCTCTTGACATCAGGTAGACTGATTCTTTACGTTGTTCCCCTTCTTCAAAACTACGTTAACTATTCTGGTTCCTTTGTCTTTCCACATACATTTTAGAATAATCTTGTCTATATCTACAAAAAAAATCTTGCTGGTATTGTGATAGGAATTATGTTAAATCTCATTAGAGATTGAATTATGTCTCCTAAAGATACATTCAAGTCTTTTTTTTAAAGTATATTTTATTGATTATGCTGTTACAGTTGTCCCAATTTTCCCCCTTGTCCCCCTTCTGTCTGGTCCCCTCCTTTCCTCCAGCAATTCCCCCCTGGTTCATGTTCATGGGTCATGCATATAAGTTCTTTGGCCTCTCCCTTTCCTATATTATTCTTAACACCCCCCTGTCTATTTTGTACCTACTAGTTATGCTTCCTTTTTTAAAAAATATATTTTATTGATTATGCTATTACAATTGTCCCATCTCCCCCCTTCACTCCCCTCCACCCTGCACACCCTCTCCCACCCACATTCCGCCCCCTTTTAGTTCATGTCCATGTGTCATAAGTTCTTTAACTTCTACATTTCCCATGCTATTCTTGCCCTCCCCCTGTGTATTTTCTACCTACCATCTATGCTACTTATTCTCCATACTTTTTCCCCCTCTCCTCCTCCCACTCCCCCGTTGCTAACCCTCCATGTGATCTCCATTTCTGTGATTCTGTTCCTGTTCTAGTTGTTTGCTTAGTTTCTTTTGGTTTTGTTTTAAGTGTGGTTGTTAATAATTCAAGTCTTAACCGATGTTATCTACGAATGTGACCTGATTTGGAAATACCAAGTTTCGACTTCTCTATGTTCCCATCATTTTTAATATGTCCTTCTTAGAGCCCCTTCGCAAGCCATGTAATTGTTCGAGCATGCATCTTATCACCCATCCCCTGGCCAACATTTGGAAGATATTTTTTTAATTAAAATGCGTTCTTAAAAAAAAAACAAAATATTTGATTACTCAGGGTACAAGCTTTGTTTTGAGCACCAGGGCACATGTAGTTTTTCAAGACTGCATTAAAATGGACAGAATGGATGTGGCCATTTGGGTTGTCGTGTGTGTTTTTTTTTAAACAAATGACCTTCCTCTGTTGATGCACCTCAAACAACTGGCACTGTGTGGTACCGCCCTTTCTCATGGTCTCCTGGCTTGCACGCCACCCTCGCCTGGGTGAGTCTGACTTTCTCTTACACACTCATGGAATCCAGTGATTTCTGAAATAAGAAGGTCCTTAAAGGGCTAAATAAGCTATTGGAAAAAAACTATGTTATAGTTAGTTTCCAAAGAAAGTTTAGAACTGAAAGCAAATCTGTGGACAGAAAATGGCTCGGAAATGAGGTATGTTCTCTTTCTTTTACAGCCGATCTGCAAGTGTAAGTTCGGAAGACAGTTTAGATGATGAATTGGACTATGAACTGGTAACCATATTATGTTTCTTGATTCAAATACTCATTTTTTCTTTTGAAAGCAAAATTTCCTACTCCAAATATTCCACAACTTTCCGGGAGAAAATACATTTTTGATACTGTTCCCCAGTTGTATATGTAGTTCAACTTTGTCATCAGATAGGTTATGAAAAATAAGTGTCTATAAATAGGGAATAATTTAGGGGATATATGCGACGGTCTTCCTGTAAAAAGCAGCCACTTCCTGACCCGACTGCCCATCATTTTCCTGAGATACAGACACACTGAGCAGCTGAACTGTAAGATAAGTTGGCCTTCGATCAAACAGCCCTTCACAGCTACAGGAGAGACTTTGAGCTAACCCCACCCTAAATACAACTGTAGAAACTCAAAAGAACTAAACAAACAAACAACCTTAAAAATGCCACCCATTATTATATAAAAATATATATAAAATATACCTTACTCATCCTTTTAAATTATGGTAAAAAAAGGTAACATCAAACTTACCATCTTGACCGTGTGTAACTGTGCAGCACGGCAGCTGACTGCTGCACACTGTGGGCGTCAGGCCTCTGCGCCGTCCCGTCCCCTAAGGCTGAGACTCCATGCTTGCTGGGCGGCTCCCCAAAGCCCGTTCCCTCTAGACCCTGGCCACCACTGTTCCGTTTTCCAAGGGTGTGATGACTTTACATACCTCATAAAAGTAGAACCATGCACTGTTAGTCTTTTCGTGACTGGTTTCACTTAGTACGTCTTCCAGGTTCATCCATGTTGTAAGATTTCCTTCTTTTTAAGGTTAATAGTCCACTGTATGAATATACCACATTTCTTTTTTTTCCTTTTTTTTTTATTGTTGTTTGGTTACAGTTGTCCTCATTTTCCCCCCATTACTCTCCCCTGCCCTCCCTTCCCCCTGCCTCCCATTCAATCCTCTCCCCTGCCCCGGTGGTCTTTGTCCGTGAGTTCTTTATCCATGTTCCTCGACTCTTCCCCTTCTTCCCACCCCCACCTCCCCACCAAGTTTCTTTATCCATTCATCTGCAGATGGACACTGAGGTGTTCCCACCCCTTGGCTATAGGAAATATGATTAATATGGGTGTATAAATAGCCATCTCTTCAAAAATTAAATTTACTTAAAATAATACACACTTATTCCCAAAATTTTGGAAAATATAAAATAATTAAATATGGGGAAAAGATGACCTTCACTTCACCCCATCTTTATCTTTCTTCTGTTTCTTCTCCCTTGCCTCTTCTGGCATCCTCGCTTCTTTTCTCTTTCCCTCACCCTCTTCTTTTCACCCAGAACCTTTCATCTCCCCGCAACACCTCAAATACCCTCTTCCTGAGGCCCAGCTCTCGTGCAGAAGTAGGCTCCTTTGCCATTCTGTACCCATCTCTCCCTCAGAAACAGAATCACGTTCCAGAACATGTTTTTCTAGATAAGTCACATATATATAGACAGCATATTTCTAAATAAATTACATTCTTCATTATTGATTGATTAGGAGCCAGAGCTTTATTTCAAAGAACCAGAAGAGTTGCTTCAAGTCCTCTCAGAGCTGGAAGAGCAGAATCTTACTTTGGTACAATATTCTCAAGATGTAGATGAAAATCTTGAAGATGTGAACAAAAGAGAGAAACTTATACAGGATAAAATGTAAGTCATTGGAAACAAGGTTTATTCTATTAAGCAATTTCTATCCAGAGACAAAAATCCAACGTATTCATGTATGGTCCCTTCTTGTGGTCTCTATTTAGGGTGAAGATTTTATTAATAGTTTACCTTGTGGAGTGTACAGAGTGGAAGTTGTATTTTCACAGAATAGACTGGCTTCCGTTTTAGTCCCTACTTCATTTGTCAAAATATTTTCCTGGCTAACTATAATAAAAGATGAAAAAGAACCGACGTGTCCCCTCCTGCCTTAATTTTTGTTCACTACAGTTTTTACCCAGTCATCTGGCTAACCAAATCATGTTTTCAAAGATGATGTGAACAGATGCATTTTCCTCAGCGGTGACTCTCCTGAGCAAAACCGCTTAAATGGCATTATCGTTTTGTAACACACATGTCAACATGTTAAGGCTACGATAGGAAGGGATTTCTGTCAGGGAAAGGACCTCTGGGTTCGAGGACTCACAAAATTCCTGTTGTAAAATTTCGTATTATTACAATTTTGGTAAACAGCTTCAAGTCATGGAGAACAGATCTTTATATATACCCACCATAAAAACATATAGAATCTTTTTCTGAACAGTTGCTGGGCCAGAAGACGGCGATCTTTTTAAATAGTATGTCAAACTACATTAAACTTTGGAACAAACTAACTTATTTAGAAGTTAGGGACCTAAAAATCATCTCATGGCCCTGTTACCACTAATGTATCCTTTTAATCCATGTCCCCCCTCCCAGTCCTCACAGCTATTGTCCCCCTACCCCTGACAATATGATTTTGGACGACAGAGTGTGTATGGTCGGGCAGGAAAAGGGGGTCTGTGTCAGCATCCATCTCTAGATCTATATCCGAGTCTCTAGGGGAGGGAGCCAGGAGTCTGTTTTTAGCCCTGGCTCCCCAGATGTTTGAGAACACAGACACACTGGATCCCACACCTGAGCTCCCAACACCTCAGCTTTGCTGCCCTCCGTGAGGGGGAATCATGGACCTCAACATGCCAATAGTAGAGAGGAAGAAACTGCTTCCTCGTGGCAATTAAAAACAGACTGCATTTTTCTCATTTTAACCTGAAAAGTTGCATGTACTTTGGCTATGTCTTAAACTCGGATTTGGCTTGCTAGTTACAGGATGCTAACGCAGAATCTAGAAGGAGTGTGGAAGCTCCTGGCTGATGGTTTATTTCACCAAACCACACATTACAGACAAGCGTTTCTTTCTTCTTTTGCCATAGAAATAGCAACATAGAGTTTCTTTTAGAGCACAAGGAAATGCTTAAGGCTAACTGTCTGAGAGAAGAGGAAAAAGCAGCAGAACTGGAATTAAGGTCCAGGCTATTTAGTTTTGGAGAATTTAATTCAGAAGCCCAGGTAAGCCTCCTTTGCCTACGGTCATTTTGCTCCGGCAGTGATGACAATCTGCACTCCCTGCGTACCAAGTGCTGGGATGGGAGGATGAGAGGAAACCAGAAGCCCCGGGTTGATGACGAAGGCAGAAAACCCACTTAGAATGATCTTGTCTGTACATAAGTCAATTTACATAGCAGACAGAAAGCATTCAAACTGGCATCGAGGTTCTCTTAAAATGTTGCTCTAATTATTACAAAGTATGATGTTGAAATTTTCCCTCTATAAATATATTTTCTTCTACTGAGAGTGTACACATATTACAGTAGCTCACTGCCTGTGGTCATTTGGGTAGTAACTAAGGAGCAAATAACTAAAAGAGGAGACACTGAATCAACACTGAATGGAATATCTTACCAACAATGATGAACTTGTAACAGACCTTGGCCTCCTTGGTCCTGCATGGATGAGTCATTATCCGAGCACCTGGAACGCACACTAATATACTCATTTATTTACACGTCAGTCTCTCCCAGCTGGATGCAAACCCCTTGGGGGCAGGGATTGCTTACCCTTCTTAGCTAAGTTTAGGGTCCCTAAACTAGGTGCTCAATAAATGTTTGTTGAATGAATGATTAGGTTTCTAGACCCACAACTCCAGCAAACATTGGTTTTCTTGTAAAAATCTCAAATAAAATGAAAATTCATGCTAATATGTGAGGTTAACATCACATTTATGGTTATGAACTTGATCTTCAAGCAGTGGACTTGGGGGAACTGCATGATCAGATGACTGCGCTTCCCTATCCACAGGTGAGCAGGGTTACGAAAGGCTCCCCTTCCCTCACGCGTTTCCGAGGGTGGCACAGCCCCCCGAGTTAGGAGGGGGTGGGGTTGTGTGCTGCTGCAGCAGGAAGTGTGATGACAGCTACCTTTCCAACGCTGGGTTTTTAAACTGTTGTTTTAATTGTGGTAAAATATGCATAACATAAAATTTACCATTTAGCCATTTTAAGTGTACAATTCAGTGGCATTAAGTATATTCACCATGTTGTGTAACTATCACCATTATCTATTTACAGATTTTTTCATCATTCCCAAATAGAAACTCCATACCCACAAAACAATATTTCCCCATCCCCCTTTCTTTCCAGCCTGATAAATCTCTATTCTGCTTTCTTTCTCTCTACACTTGCCTATCTTAGGTACTGTATATAAGTTAAATCATGCACTAGTTGTCCTTTTGTGTCCAGCTTATGTCACTCAGCATGTTTTCAAGGTTCATCCATGTTGTAACATGTACCAGAATTCCTTTTATAGCTGAAAAATACTCTATTGTACTTGTTTACCACATTTATCCATTCATCTGTTGATGGACATCTGGGTTGGTTCCACCCTTCTATTCTGTTTAGTTCTGAAGTTGCTTGACATGGAAAATTAAGATAATGTGGCATCTCCCCCTTCCTCACACCAAGCCCCTTTCATCCAAGTTTAGGGTAGCTATTTAGAAAGTAGCATTTTCGATACTGTTAAACCTTGAGGCAACTGGAACAAAGAAGATGCAGTTTATCTGAAAATTACTTCTAAAAGACTATGAGATTTTGGTCGCAGGTGTAGTTTTGGTATCCAAGTATGACACTCTCCTAGAGACGTAAAGTACGGGGTGGAAAGGGGAGGAGAGCAAAAAAAATGGCAGTGGAAAAACATTCTTTTCTTAGAATGTTCTTGCTTGCCTACTCCCATTCTTTTAGGTCTCAACACGTGCAAAGCATAATCCTTTGTGAGTAAATAAACGTAGTTGCACCTAATTTTGATATTCACAAAATTATCAGTTACTTTGGCGCTATGATAACTATAAATTTGATTCTTTCAAAACTTCCACATCCTAATTGTACCTAATCCTCTAAAACATTTTTCATTGATTTAATGTTATTTTTATAATAAATTTTAAATTCATGTATAATGTAATACTGAAAAGTGCACAAACCATAAATGTATCTCTCAAAGAACTTCCTCAGGGAAGAGACCATTACTAGCATCCTCTCCTGCAGGTGACCACTGTCCTCACCTTTCCCACCATCAATCAGACTTTATGCTTTTGAACTTCATATAAATGGAATTGTGTAATATGTCTGGCTCACCTGGCTCCTCTCTCTCAGTGCTGTTTGAGATTCACCCCTGCCTGTGTAGCAGCTGTTTGTCCGTTTTCGTTGGACATGAAATGGAATGTAAGCTATTCTAGCGCTCAGTTTGCAGAATATATTCCTCTTTGGTTTAATTCTCCTTCCAACAGGGAGCCGATTCAGTTCAGTGGGGGGAGTTGTTTATATTAAACACACAGTATAGAATGTGACACAGATTAGAATACAGAACCCTTGAGTTGGAACTTTAAATGACATCTAGACGTCTCCCCATTCCTATCCCATTTTGGTAACAGTTATTCCTTGTAAACATTGCTCTGGTCAGTTCCCATGCTGTTGGAAGGCATCTGGAGTTCTTATCCGGGTATTTAGTCCTCCAAAACCCTGCCCCACTATACCACAAGAAACAGGTACTAACTCTCGCCCCCCACCCCCACCCCACTAGCCACTCCTCCAAGGTGCTCTGGGCCGGGCCTGCCACCTTGTGGCAGGCCTAGGGACTGGCCTGACACTTGGCCTCCGTCATCAGTAGGCCTGTGTTGTATTCCTTTTCTTCGCCCTTCTAGGTTGATCCAGGCCCTCAATCTCTTTTTCTTGGTGTTTTCTTTAACCTCATTCCCTAATCCTATTTCTCATGCTGTTCGTACCTTAAGAAAACACTTCTCTTTGTCTTTTCCTCTCTTGCTTGACAGGAGGAACTTAAAGATACTGCACATCCATCCCTAATTCCAGGCCTCCTTCAGAAATCTCCGTCAACTAACCATTCCCACATTAAAGTTGTTTTTTCTCAGAACCAGACTTCAATGCATTTTTTAAAAAGGACTCACATCGCAGCAATATTGTTTTTTCGTGTCCTAACTACATTTCAGCCCCTTGATGTGTTACTTTTTTTTCTTTTATATTTTTCTGTATTTCTTTTTTTTTTTTTAAGATTTTATTTATTTATTTTTAGAGAGGGAAGGGAGGGAGAGAGACAGAGAGAGAGACATCAATGTGCGGTTGCTGGGGGACATGGCCTGCAACCTAGGCATGTGCCCTGACTGGGAATCGAACCTGCGATGCCTGGTTCGCAGTCCACGCTCAATCCACTGAGCTACACCAGCCAGGGCTTATTTTTCTGTATTTCTAAAGATTTCTAAGGGAATATGTGGTTAATATAAATGGGAACTATAGCAAAGGTTATTTAGACATGGTGAGGAAAAAAGGAGCTTTATGGCAAGTAAGACTTGCTGTTTTTGAAACTTTTATATTATTTTGTACTTCTCCAAGTTTTCTTAAAAAGCCTACTTTTAATATAATTAGAAAATACAGTAAGTGTCACTGCAGAGAGAAAAAAGGTAAACAGGACCCTTTATGGGGAACAGGACCATCGAAAAGGCGGTTAAAGTGGGAGGTGGGGGACAAGCTGCTGGAAGTGAACTCTGGGTGACATCTTGGAATGGCTGGTGGCTCTGCAAGGAGTCCCACGACTCCAGGAGTCACATCTGTCTGAGTGTTATTTGTCCTTGGCTTCATGGTGATTCTCATCTTCTTGAGCAGAAGAATGCAATGGGGCTGAAATCTTCCTGGAAAGCGATTAAATTGGCCCAGGACTTTATTGAGATCCTCTTAACTACGAATGCCGGGTACAGACTGAAGAAAAACGATGCCAGTTTTATTTTGGTCCCGAAACACGTTGCCTTCAAGCTCCAGAGTCTCTACCACCAGTTAAAATTCAGCAGTAGCCAGGTACAGGGATCTGCAGGTTTGGCCTAGGCCTCTGTTTAACAGACTAGAACACTGCAATGGGTTCCCAATGGACTGAGTGAAACTTAAACTTCTCTGAAGGCTTTCATAGGTTGGCCTGGGAATCTGTTTGCTTGTAACTTTTCTTTAATTCTAAGAGAATGCACTCATTTATTCAGCAAACATTTATTAAGTGTATAGTTATAAGTAAGGTGCTGTTTTAGATATAAATGTCAACCTAAGAAATAGTTCCTGCCCTTCAGGTGCTGACAGTCTAGGCATGCATGCAAAAACTATCATACAGGATGATTATACAGTTTTAGCAATTAGACTAGTAAGTGCAAAAAAATGAAAATAAAAAGGAACTCACAGCTGTGCTGCAAGGATGTACTGGAGTGACAAAGTAGGATTTAAAATGTGTATGTTGCCTCTACTTGAATGCTTAAGGAATCAGATACACAAAAACATTCAAGCAAAAAGATTACAATTATACTTACTTTTTAGACCTAGACTGAACTGTTTTTAAAGAAAATAATCCAAGTTGTTACTATAGCAATGATCTGGCTATAAACTGTTATAAATATCATTGCTGCACTTTCTCACTCTTCTGTGTACCATTAAAGTTCTTTTAAAAAAGAAACTTTTGGTGGCATGTATCAAAAATGCTTTTCATTATAATACAATAAAACAGAACTTTACATTTATTGAACAAGCAAATAGTGATGAGAGGTTGTTTCCTGTTCTCCTTTTCTTCTCGCTCTCAGGAAAAACTGATAGACTCTCTTAGTAAAAAAATTAATCAAGTGTACAAAGTCTGCATCGGAGACGGTGAGGTTGGCAGCCTCAACACAGTCCAAAAGCTAGTAAAGATAGAGTCTCGCCTGGTGGAACTGAGTGACCTCATTGAAACCATTCCCAAAGAGAATGTGGAGGCAATTGAGAGGATAAAACAGAAAGAACGACGGCAAAAGTACAATATCTTATATAAGTGCAGTGAATTACTTAATGAGTAGCTGTTTTTTCCTTGAATTCTACATTTAGCAAGCTCTCTTTCATGGCAAGGATGACCACACTGACACAGTGGGAGGAACCAAAGCCAGCCCTGCCCTCCTCGGGGAGCCATTGTTTATTGGGGAGACATTCATCACGCATTCTCATGAAATAAATGGGTCATTACCAATGTGAGCGCTGTGAAGGAAGGGAACCAGGTGACCAGAAAGTTCACCAACTAATCTAGTTTGGGATGGGCAAGGGGTCCTTTTAGCCTGGAAAAGTGAGTTTTGGGGGTGAACATTCACTATTTATATGAATATTTTTGAAGAGTTATCATGTGGAAGAATGGCACTTGTGATGAAAAATTCCAAGGCACATAGATTAGAAGCCCTTCACTGGAGAACTGCAGGGAGACTCAATCTATGAAAGAACTGTTTGAAGAGCCTTGCAATGAGGGTTTTTCTCTGTGCATAACTGCCAGCACTTCCATACATCACATTTGCACATCAATTCCTCCATTCCTCAAGACACTCTCATGAGGATTATGGTCCTGAAACATGCCCCACACCCACAAACCCACAGCCTTGCCTCGCTTGGGACCTTTCAGAAGAATGCACCAATCTACAAATAATTTCCATACCAAGCTATATACTACCTTTGAGGCAATAAGTATTATAAATATATGGTATCCCTAGTATAATATGGCATGTAGAGAATGCTAATAGGTGGAATAATGTTCATACTATAGCAATGTTGGGAGGCAGGCTAGTACTATGGCTAGGAGTATGTGCGTGAGAGCTAACCCACCTGAGTTCAATCCAGGTTCCACCTTGACAACTTTTGTGACGGTAGGCAAGCCAAATAATCTCTTATATTTCAGTTTATCTGTAAAATGGCAGTAATAACGGCAATAATGACTTGTAGTGCTATTGTGAGGATTAAATTAAATGAACTAAAAGCAATAAAGCATATTTGGCACATAGTAAGTACTCAAATATTAGACACTAATATTAGATATTTTGTTATTGCTTACTGTATTACTGGTGTAGGGGGGATATTGATCCCCCCACATAAAAATGAAGTCCAGAATATATTAAGGTGATCCTGATGGAATTGTATCAAATATAAAGCAAATTTTTAAAAATTATAAATGAAAGATGACTCGTTCCACAACATGACCTGTGATTAATTACACTAGTAACACATACTTTTTTACAGTAGGAAGTAAACTGTCATCCAAGGGTAATTACAAGTTATTTTCAGTAGTGACACATGAATCTAATTCCAACTGTTTATTGTTCTTATCAAGAGAATTTTAGTTGATTTTTCCCATGGTTTGGGGGTACCTAACATAATACTAATCTTGCATTAAAAACATTTGATAAAGGTAACACTTAAAATTAAAGGCCCATAAAATAGCCATCACCTAGCGGATGCCTATCCCCCACCGGGCACTGGAGCGCAGATTGCCGAGGTCGTCTCCTTTAATCTCACCCTCACGGCAGCCCTGAAGGAAACAAGACAAAAACTGCATTGGTCAGTCTTGAGAGTCCCATCTGAAAAGACTCATGGGAAAATGCACTTCGTGGTAATTTGTTGAACTATACACGTGACCTCTTCTGTATACTTCAGCAATAAAGGTTTAAGGGGGGTGGGGATAATGGGAAGTTAATTCAAGGGGCTGAAGTACAGAGTAATGTGAAGTGCTGACGTGTGAGTGACAAGGAGGCTTTGCTGACGTGCTGGTTTAGACCAAGATGGGGTTTTTACTTCTTCCAAAATGAGACATGCAATTTCTTCCCATTTCAACACAGTTGGGATGTGCTGCTGAGCTTTCACCCGAATAGTCAAAAGCCAGAGCTACGTGTGAAGATGAATTATTAATTTCATTTAAACTTAATGGAGACCTTGTAATATTTTGATAGTTCATGATCAAATATTAATAATGTTTAGGTCTTTCTTACTTGGTGATCTGTAGTTAGGAGAACATCTTCCCTCTTCACAGGCTGCGTGAAGAGAAGATGAAAGAGAAGCAAAGGCACCAAGAGGAAAGGCTCCGAGCTGCCCTGGAGAGAGCGGTGGCACAACCAAAGAAAAAGGTCTGTGATCTGTCGTCAGTAGGTCCAGCTCCGTGTGCGTGCTTCTGTGGTATAAAAATGAATCATCTCATTTGTCTAATTTATCCAGGTTAAACTTCAGTGAAATCTTTCTGGCTCACGGCTTCAACTGGTCTCTCTCTGGTTCCTCGTTATTTTTAGAATAATTCAAATTATTGGGTAACAGTTCTCCATTAGGCCTTCTTTTCAGTAAAAGAAACTTGTCCCCTCCTCTTTTTCTCACTCCAGGTTCACGAAATCAGAGAATTTTAAAGAATAACTTTTTGAGTAGGTAATACAAGCATAGGTTTCAAAGTTCAAAAGATATGAAAGAGTATTCCGTGAAAATTTAGTTATCCTCCATTCCCCTCCCTGGAGGCAACGACTGCTAACAGTTTCACCTGAGTCCTCCTAGAAATATCCTATGTATTTGTATACATTCTTCTTTCAAATGATCGCCACGAACCTTGCTTCTTTCACGTGACAGTGGAGATAGTGAACCCAGAGAAAAAATCACGAGATTAACAGTTTAAGTTATGATGATATACTCAGTGTCACTTCAGATTTAGAAGATGAGTCAGGACCAGAAGCCAAGGTTCAGTACATTGCAAGATTACCTGTAAGAAGCGTGGGATCGGGCAGTCACTGTGAGCTTGCAGTCCAATCCACGCCTCTGCACCGGGGGAGGGCTTTGTGTTTCCATGACACTCTCCCTCCTCTAGGTTAGGGTCTGAAATATACTCCGGGAACCCAATTTCGTGGTTTTCTACAAAGCTAATGTGGACATTGATTCTTATTGTAGTCATAGCTAGCCCACAGTGAATGCTTATTGTGCACCTCACTGCCAGCCTGTTGAGGTACTTGAAAAAGTTCCAAAGTATGGTCATTATAAATATGTATGTCAGGAAGTAATGATTACCTTAAATTCTTTTGTTTAAATAAGCATTTCATCTGAAAAAGTGCCTGCACTTCTCCAGTCCAACTCTCCCCATGAACGCCTGACTTGCCCTCTTCTTCCCGAGGGAGAAGTAACCATTCGCCACTGTCCACACACACATACTCGTCACTAAACCCACAACGCCGAAACGATTGTTCTTAAATCTCTCTCCTTCTGGACCATGAATGAGTTTTATGACTTTTGTATCTCTGACGCCTGGCACATAGATACTCAACAAATGTTTACTGAATTAACAGACTAAAAATGACAATGAAAACTAAAATTCTAAATAAAATGGTGATCTGTTAAGTTGACAATGTATGAAAACCTGTGATAGTTCTTACCCAGCTAGGACACTTTATCACTAAATTTTCTTAGTTTTTTAATTTTTTATTGAGATTACTGGGGTGATACTGGTTAATAAAATTATATATAGGTTTCAGGTGCCCAGTTCCACAACACATCACCTGTATATTGTATTGTGTGTTCAACACCCCAAGTTGCCTCCTTCCATCAACACTGCAGGCAGTATTAATAACGCAAGTTATCAAAGGACATCACTGACAGTGAAAATAAACTCTGACTTTACACAAGGAATTCAGGGATCACGGTCCCTAAGGACATTCTGTCGGTACAATCACGGGGAGCAGCACTACTGCTACTCAGTTCACTGAGGTCAGAATGTCAAACACTCTGCGATGCAAGGGACGGTCGCACATAGAGATAAGGCCCCTGTTGGGACACAACGGAGATGTCCCACCAAATCTCACCTCCAGTAGAATATGTAACAATAGATTTTCATCTATTTAATTGACACAAACTCAGATATAAAAGCTAAACAAAAAAGATTACAGGGAAAAGACTAGAAGACAAATATAATTAGTATGATATACTTCAGTATATGCTCCAGAGAGAATGAATAGGTGTGAAACCAAGGATTTCCCTAAGCCTGTTCTGGTGGCAACACACAGGATTACTAGTGTTTAAGATAGTACATGGTTTTCTCAAGTTTTTATTCAAAACTGAACCGGATTTTTAGATGCTGGTCAACTGGTACTCAGCAGAAGAAAGTGATCTCTTCTAACCAATGGAAGAAAAACTAGCTATGACACTGAGAAGTGAATTCTGGCCTCAAACATGGTTCTTTCTGACCATGTTGGAGACAACAACTTGACCTTGAACCCCCCACCCACACACACACTTCCCATAAAACCTGACTGCTCTGTCCTCTGCATTAACTATGGCGCTCCGCTTGTTACTTAGTTTTGTCTACCACATTGGACACCCATCAAATTATCAATCCCTTTATTAATATTTACTATTTCAAACCATATTATTCCTTGGAAAAAATCAAGTTAATTAGTATTTCCCTTATACTTCAATAGAAAAAGACTATACTAAAGAATACTAAGTATTTTTTCTTTCGTTTCAGCTGGGAAGACGACTTGTCTATCGTTCAAAACCTCCATCTGGCAACAAACAAGAGCTGCTGTTAGTCCAGGCTACAAGAACAAGATCAATAGAGGACGAGTATTTTTTCACTTGAATAGGAGCAGTAAGACAGCAGCGCGATGTTTGAGCACATTGTACGATTTTGGTTCACAGTGATGGCAACATTCTGCACCACATGCTGGCCTAACCAATTTGAGGAAGACACGCTGTTGTTCTAAAGGTTATAGGATTGGAAATGCAAGTTATTTTTTTGTTGAAGGCTTTTATTACCCATGGCCTAAGTATTATTCTAAACATTTTATATCTATACTTTGAGCTGTCCCAGTTGGGGATACACATCTAAAGTTAGTTTATTGATGTAACTATATGCTGAATGGCCACTAAACTGCAATAGTGGCATTCTCTGACAACGTGAGACTTTAAATGATCTCTTTTTTTCCAACCAGTCCACAGTTCATAGTGTACATTTTATCATTGTGGAATATGTGGAGTATACATTTTAATAATGAACAACTCCAAAACATGTTAAGGGTTTTGAAAAATTTAAAATGTAAATGAAAGCCACTAGGTTATGTTCTCAGAACATAACTGTGAGGATGGTTTTTAATTCGCATTAAGAAATACTGTTCAGAAACTTAATTCCCGTAAGTGAACCAACCGTGTCTTCAGCCCACATTCAGTTCACAATTTGTCGTGCTCTGTATCCATAATCAATTCTCAGGTGACGTTTCATTTTAGCTATAATATGTGTATATTATTAAGCTTACATGTAATTTGTCTACTAAAATAATACATTGTATGTTAAGTTTAGGAAAATATTTAACTTTATACATGTCAAAAATGGCTCAAAAATAACTAAAAAAAGTTGCTTTAGGGTCTCAGTTAATATATAATTATAAGGGCTGAAATTCACCTTCATAAACATTTATAAAGCATATAAATAACTTTATAGACAAAAACAAGAGTATTGGGCTTACAAAAGAAAACCAATTTGAGTGAAGCTGGGTGGCTTTTAGGGCATTACTTTTGTGAATAATCTTTCAAATGTTTCAACGTTTGAGTTTTGCATGTAAATATCTGAATATGAATACTTCACAAGTCAAGTTGAAAAACAAGCATACATTTTATTATCTAGACACAAATATAAAAAAATTCCCAATGAAAGATGCTATTCTCTCATCTCCCCGTCTTCTTCCTCTTCTTCAACACCCCTGATATAAAGGACATTATTACACCTGTAAATAGAAAAACAGTCCATTTTGTTGTTCCAACAGGATACCATATATCTGACTCACAATTACTAGATTATATTCATTACAAAAATACAGAATACTAAATTTATAATATAGCATTTTTTTCTTCTCTTATTTAAAAAAGTGTTTTTATCATTGATTTGTTAAAAAGCACATGGCACTTATTTTTTTTTTTACCATGTGGCAGTTATAAATGGTATCTTTATGACCTTTCAAAGGGAATAATGACTAAAATTTGGAAGTTATAGTTCTAGGAAATGAGCATTCACAAAAGTCCCTAACAGCAGTCAGATCCAACTAAAATTCAAAACCAAGCTCTTACAATTAAACCCACTAAAAAAAGTTAAAGCTCAGATCTAGAAAGTTTAATACTAATACAAGAAAAATCTTAAGGATGAATAGCTCCAAAATATTTAAATCTGTAACAAGTTTAGCAATTTCAAAGATTCTTTAAGTGTAGTTTTAGAATGTTAAGTTAAATTAATAGTGATTTTTAAGAAGTAATTCTGAAATTGAGGCACTAAACTAGTTCATTTACGTGGGTATTTCTAATGCTAACCAGTAACTCCTTACATATACTACTACTGTTTTCTTACCTTATTAAAACTTCACCCAAGTGTCCGGACAATGCTCCATCTATGTATTCTTCTGTGTTTGCAAGCTTTAAATAAAAACAAAATATATTAATAATACAAAAGAAAAACAGTAAAACACAATACTGGTGAGAGAACTTAACTGAGACCATTTCATACCTACAACTCATGTTTTTCTGTAATTATTATAAGTTTAGTTTTCTATTGTTTGAGTTTAGTACTATTGTAGCACTTTTGCTTTCATATAAATATTTGGTAAAGTTAACGTTGATGGATGTAGAGCTACTATATAATAAAGTTTGTTCCAACATAATTTTAAAAAATCTCAGTTTTGTAGTATTTCTTTCTAACACATTAAAATGATGCGTCAAGGAAGGCAGTCTCTCAATTTATGAATAAGCTGATTAAAAGGTTTTCCAAAAATTCAGTTTTTTTAGAAGCAGACATTAACTTTCCTTGGGATAATTTTATATTATAGTATCATATTGAGGAACCCAATGGGTGTACAAAGTTATAACTAAAATACTTTTATATTAGTCACCAACCAAACCAAGAACTGAGTAAGAAATTTTTAGCCCTGAATGGTGTGGCTCAGTGGGTCAGGCATCGCCCCACAAATTGAAAGGTGGCTGGTTCAATTCCCAGTCAGGGCACAGGCCTAGGTTGCGGGCCAGGTCCCTGGTTGGGGGTGTCCAAGAGGCAACTGATCGATGTTTCTCTGCTTCTTACTCCCTCCCTTCACCTCTCTCTAAAAATAAATGCATAAATAAAATCTTTAAAAATTTGTTTAAATCTATCTGCTAACAGGGAAAGGCAGGTTCTTAAAAGGAGGTTAAACAATGAAAAGTAACACTTCCGGTTACTAAATAAATCATAGGTATATAATGTATAGGACAAGGAATATTGTCAGTATCATAGTAACTGTACAGTGACAGCTGCTTCCTGAACTCACTGTGGATTTCACTCTGTAAGATATACATAAAGAACATCGCTATGTTGTACACCTAAAACCAAATCATTGTGTCAATTATGTTTTAATTAAAAGCAGAACTCATTAAAAAAAATTGACCCAAAACCCCTTAGGAACTGGGATTTGAAATTCATTCATAAATACTTAAACTCAACATTTTCCTTACTGGATTGTGGCTGGTGGGTTACATACCTATTATGTGATAAACATTTGTTTATAAAGGGAATCTTTTAGAGACTTGAAGTTTGAGGAAAGCCTTCATGTTTCAACTGTTAAGTGTGAGACATTTAAAAGTTTTAAAAAAAGAACCTTTGTAGTTAGGAAACTACATTACTTCTAATTTTACATCAAAATGTTTAGCTTTCCTTCTACATACAGGTAATAAACTCTAATTTTAATTTGTTAAAGATTATAATCTGTGCTACCCGAGACTCACAAAAGACATGAGCAGGAAACAAAAGCTTGGTAAGTTCCCTTTGTTAGCTGGGCAAGTGGCAAAGTGGAAGGAAAATAGGGCGTAGAGAGGATGTGAGGTAAGGCATGTAAAATGTGTTAATGAATTAATACTGCTACTGGATGTTATTCCCTCATACACGGAACAAAAAGTAGCCTCCTATACCAGACCGGTTTTGTCTGAAATACATGTGTTTGTTGAGACAATTAGTTTTGTATGTAACAGCTCTCGGAAATAATGATTTCTTTAAAAGTGATTTTTGGCAGACAGTTCTCACTATCACTTAAAAGGCCTCTTTGACCACAACTGCAACCTTTCTATCACCATTCCCAAGTCACTCTGCTCTGGCCTTCTTGCTGCGCCTTGAAGATACCAACCAAGCTCCTACCACAAATCCTTCGCTCTTGCTGTTCCCCTCAAAGAGGAATGTTCTCTCTCCAGCTGCTCTTGCTTTTCAGCAACCGTTCAGCTGCTCGCTCAGTTCTGGTCTCTGTTTAAACTTACTCCCCCAGAGAGACTCTCCTGGGCTATCCCATCTCACACTGCACACTCTCATCACTCTGTTCCCCTTCTGCTTTCTTTCTCTCCATGGCCCCTCCTTTACCTGGTACCCCTTCATGTTGTGTTACCATCTCCCACCACCACAGACAACTGCTTGAGGGCAGGCACTCTGCTTTGTTCAGTGGGTACCGGCAGGGCCAGGCACACAACGAGTGAACAAACTCAAAGGCATCATCCGTGTGGTTCCTCGGGTATGTTTCAAACCTGGCAAGCTCACTAGGAAGTTACATTACTTTTAAAACCAAATATTCAGTAGTAGTTTTTATTCATTTCTTCCACTGGTAAAATTTCTGTAACATAAAGTTCACTTTTAAGTGCATAAAAGTATACAAGTCAGTGCTTTTAACATTGTATAGCCATCACCACTATCTGACTCTGGAACATTTTCAGTATGTGGGATGTGTTCTTTCTAACTTTTCTATGGCCTTGGCAAATGATTCCTGCTTGGGGAATTTTCCAGGTGAAAACCACGCTCCACAAAAATTTGGGGGGCCTGACATCAGCTGTTCAGGTGGAAAACAGTATGGCAGTTCCTCAAGAAATGAACAATTACTGTATGATCCAGCAATTCCATTTCGGGATATGTACCCAAAACACCTGGAGGCAGAGACTCTGGCAGATATTTGTACAGCCATGTCTGCTGCATTATTCACAGTAGTCGAAAGGTGGAAACAATTCCAATGTCTACCAACAGAAGAATGGATCAAAATAACATACAATGGGATATTATTTCAACCCTAAAAAGAAATTAGATTCTGATACATGCTACACCATGTATGAGCTTTGAAAATTAAGGTAAATAAGCCAAAAGGATAAACTGTAGGATTCCATTTAGATAAAGTACCTAGAATAGACAGACAGAATGGTTCGTATTTTCCAGCGGCTGCAAGTGGGGGAAGTTACTTTTTAGTGGGTACAGAATTTCAGTTTCGAGTAATAAAAAAACTCAAGAAATTGCTAGGGGGATGGCCGCACAACAATGTGGAAGTACTTAATGCCAATGAGCTGTACACTTGAAAATGGCTGAAGTGGTAAATTTTATGTTATATAAAAAAATACATCACAAAAAAAAAACTTGGCTGAAACATTTACGGAAGTATACAGAAGATAACAGTCATGCAGTCATTTGATCAATTCACTATGCTGATATGTCTCTTCCCTCAAGAAATGCTTTTATGGAATTACTCTGATGTCGTGCCTTTAGCATTCATTAAAAGACTTAAGAATTTCACTAAAAAAATTCCTTTCAGAGCTATGTGTTACTTGAAAGGTTTGTCTTTTTCTGCAGACTAGTGTGTTTCCCTTCTAGCATGATGAACCAAAGGTCTTGAGCTCTTCTTACCAATAACGACTAGGAGTCAAATCTGTGGCCGTGTTTGTTACGGCTGTACCAGCCTCCCTGACCTTGACATTTTTCCTTAACCTTTGCTTTAACTGTCAATTTAAATAATTTCATTCTCATAAGTCACGCTAAACCTTAGAGGACTAAGGTGAAGAAAAATAAACACAATTTAATAATTTTTATATGTCTTTATCTTACCTGCATGTTCATATAGCCATCCACAGATACCAGATAGCCTTTGTACTCCATTCCCCACTTAAGTTTCACCATTACTGGCTTTCCTGTTAATCCATTGAGGAAAGGTTTGGGATTGAGGGGCAAACTCTGCACAAAAAAAAACAAACAAAAAAACAACTCAAGTAATTTCTAGGGCTCTGCACCCACCACCTACTCTCTGCTACCAAATCACCAATATTTTACGGTATCCAAAAGAAGCAAACTGTTGACTTGCTCTCGCATAATTTTCACTTTTATTTGTTGAAGAGCATCACAGAAATTTAAATACTCAGTCAGCCAATTTCATCTTCAAACCATCAAACCTAATAAAAGTATTCATTATTCCCTTAAGAAACACCGAATAGCTATTAAACATCACTCACTGTTCCAGGGTATAAAGAAACAAACAAAAGGGCAATGGAAAAAAATGCAGGTGACAGTCCCAGTCCTCAAGAAGCTCACAGTGGGAGGAGGAAGTGCAGAACACACACGAGCAGACAATTCTATTGCAACGCAGAAAATGGCCCTCTTTCGGTGTAAGGGTAGCAAACCAACCCAGCATTAGGAGAAAAGGAAACGCTGCATGAAGTGAGTAATGGTTCCATTTTAAAGAAGAGAGGTATTTCCAGGAGGGAAAACAGCTCTTCTAGGCAGAGACTGCACATGTAACAGGAGGGAAGAAGGAAGCAACAAGGTGATCTCAGGGACACACAAATTCAGGACTGTCCGAGTCCCAAATGTGAGGCTACAGAATGAAGAGGGGCAGATCACACCTGGCAGTCTTGCTTGAATTCCAGGAGCTAGAACCGGGACTTACCTGACTTAGCAGTGCCCTTACAGATAAGCTAATCGCTTATTGTTTGTTTATTCAGCAAAGCAGTAGTATCCCCTGTAAATTCATATCTTTTTTCCTACCTTCATCTGCTCACCCATCAGCCCAAGGAACCTTAGCTAACAAACCCTTTTAAGATAAACATTTCAGAGTCATCTCAAAGGGCACGAAAATTACGGCAATAACCTCCTAATGAAGTGTCCAGTTTTCACTCTTGTATTTCTCCAACTTATTGTCCACATGACCACTGCTACTTTTATCATGTCACATCCCTGCTTAAAATGCCTCAGTAGCTTCAAACTGCAGGTGGAGTTGAATCCTGACATCCTAATGTGGCCTGAGAGGTCTTACCGGACCCTATCTCATAACCACAGTTCTTGCAAAAGGCTGTGGCTTCCCGTTAATTCCTCCCAGTGGTCGAGCCTTATTTCCAGCCTTAAGGCCAATGCCCACGTTCCCTGAGCCTCTAACACTCTTCTTTCTGTTCTTTAAGAAGCGCTATTTCCTTTCATTTAGGTCAGGTTATACCCCTCCCCTTCCAAGGATGCCACCCCTGACCACTATTCTAATGTACCCTCGCGCCCTCTCACAGCATCCTGTCGGCTTCCTTCTTAGAACTTAGTATTATTTGCAATTATGTATTTCTGTTGTTATTTGATTAATGTCTGTCTCCCACGCCTGCTGGAATTAACCTAGGCCAGGGTCCACATCCATTCTTTTCACGTCATATTCCTACTGCCTAGCGCAGTAATTGGCAGGTAGCATGCGTTCAATCAGCATTTGCTAAACAAACACATAAATGCTCCAAAGCCTGGGCGCTACAGTCCCGGTATCGTGGGATGAATGCACACTTTCATTTCAAAGTGGGACGTGAAAAACCTCTTTGTCTTTACCCCGTGGGCCCAGCCAGCAAGAACACCTCAGGCTCAGACTCAAATCAAAGCAGAAGGGGAATGCGGCAGGGGCACTCCCGGGGAGCCGAGGGCAGCGGAAGGAGCGCGGGACTCAGATCCCCTGGATAGGGAGGAAAGGGCTACCACAGCGTGCGCAGCGCCTCGTCTCGCGCGGATGAATGGGAAACGCGCGAACCAGCCCGCGGGCTCCGCGACGCTGTTCACGCGCTCTCCCTCGCTCCCCGGAGGTTCCTTACCATCGCGACGATGAGCAAATGCGACCCAGCCGCCGACCCAGCTCTCGTCCGTCTCTAGTGACTGGAGCACCTCCAGCAGAGACCAAATCGCGGAGCTTTAAGAGAAATGGCCGCCAAAAAGCAGCGTGACCTTTCACCTCCGACTACAGCTCTTGCGCTTCTGTGATTGGGCAAAAAGAGATGTGCGCTGATTGGAGGAGGTGGGCAGGGTCTCCTGGCAACCAGAGACGCTGCGGTTGTCCGTTTCTTTTCAGAGACTCCAGGGTCTAACTGCTGCCTTCTGTCCCTGGAGTCCTTGGGAGGCTGCGAAGATAGTGAGGCCGGCCGGGTTTCTGGTGGGCTCAACCGCCTGCCTCGAGGGTTCGGCTTAGAGATGCAGTGTACCCGGGACACTGTAGAGCGTATGTGATTTCTCGCGAACTAGGCTAATGGGGTTTTCCTTTGTTCTTTTACACCTGGAGAACGAGTTCAAGACTCAACGAATTTCTTCTTGAACTTCCCACAGAATCTGTGATTTGGGGGTCCCTCTGCCACCATCTCCTTCTGCCTGACTGTTCTGTATTCTGTAATGTTCATTTGGAGGCACTTTAAAGGATGTGGGAGAAGCAAGACTAGACTACACGCAGAGAAATGCACCAGATAAAGTCAAGTGCAGAATGTATTTCATAGGAGGTCAAATTGAGTCTAGATTGGTGTGGTGGGCTCCCCTGTCCATCTTTCTTTTGCATTACCAGCAGAGACCCAGTACAGTCTTCTTACGTGTATTTATAATTAAGGAGGTGGGGGATGTTGACACTATCCCGGACTAATCCTTGACGGAGTAATAGTGTTGGTTGGAATCGCACTTGTTTTCCCCCAGTATAGGTTTTCAGCTGGCTCAGATCTGAAATGCTAAATGTAGCTCTTGGAGAATACTCACTCTGAGTACAGTTTTCGGTTTTGTTATTGCAAAACCTAAAGAGATGAATTTGGAATTTAGGTGGAAATTTCGTGTATTAAGGCGTTATGGAGAAGTGGGTAAGACTTTGGAGGCAGCCTGAATTCAGAACTTCCGTCCATCGTGTGGGTTGGTGTTGGGCAGTTTCTTAACCTCCTGAGGCCTTTGTTTCCTCCGCTGTACGTGGCTTTTAAAAAAGTATTCCATGGCGTTGTGAGGATTAAATAATTAATTAATGTGGAGAACACTGATTAAATGCTGTAATTTTTAGCATAGTTTATGCCAAACAGTTGGAATTATTTACCACAAAGTTCAGTGGGTTTTTTTTCCCCTTAGTTCCAGGATTTCTAATGGATATTTAGCCTTTGTGCAGACTGCGACCGTTCCCACTATGTGCCAGGCTCCTTCACAGTTGTTACAATGGAAATCTGACCACACAGATAGTTTAGTAGTTATGGCCCCATTTTTGAGATGAGAAACAGGTTTAGCAGGTAACTTGTGCAGGGCCGCACAACTGGGTTACAACCTGAAAACTCTTTGCTTTTTCTAGTTCATAAAGCTAACTTTCAAAAGCCCAATATATACTTTAAAACTCTTCTTTATTAAATTTATTGGGGTGGCACTGGTTAATAAAATTATATAGGTTTCAAGTGTACATTTCTATAATGATGCATATATTGTTTTGTGTGTTCAACACCTAAAGCCAGTTCTCCTTTCATCGCCATTCATCCCCCTTTTACTGTCGTCTACCTCTGTCCACCCCTTTCCCTCTGGCAATCACCATGTTGTATCTATGAGGTTGTTTTCTCCTCCTCCTCCTTCTTTATTCTTAATTCCTTCACCTTTTTCACCAACCCCCAACCCCCCACCCCTGACAGCTGTCAGTCTGTTCTCTGTATCTATGAGTCTGTTTCCTTTGTGTTAGTTTATTTTGTTCATTAAATTCCACATATAAATGAAATCATTTGATCTTTGTAGAAGACATTTTATATATACTTTAGAAGATTTATTTTTTAGCTATTATCTCAGTGAAGGGAAACAAAATATTTCTGTCATCTATATAAAGATGATTATATTTAACATTGGTTTTTCTCCTCATGTTAAATATTAATTTTAGGTGGACCCTAAAGCAAATTAAGCCTTGAACATCACTGGAAGCAAAAATGACAAAACTGAAGCTGTCCTACTTCAGGCATATCCTGAGAGGGCAGGTTCTGTGGAAAATACAATAATGCCAGATTTTAAAACATTCAGTTTTCCATGTATCTCAAGAGTGCTAGGCAGTAAAGTATAGTTATTTCAAAACTGTGTGCTGTAAGGTGAGATTTTGCAGTGATGTTAACACTTATATCTTGATTCTCAGAGTACAATAGAGCAATTATAAATGTAATAAATTAAGAAGGGAAACTAAAACAGGATCTGTTTCTGTCTGGTTATTGATTACAGTGAAAAAGATAAAATTTATCAGCAGAAGATATTTTTATTCATAGTATAATTCATCCATTTATAATTATTCAGACTCAATAAAAATTTTCTTTTCCCTACAGGTGCATATTCTGTTTGGGAAAAGGTCTAGATCTTGGATCTAAATAATAATAATAAAAAGGAGAAGAAGCAGAAGCAGAAGGCCAGCAGCAGCAGCACTGGCTGTCATTTATTGAGCACCTACGTGGCAGTGCTTTACATGCAGTGTCTCATTTAATTCTCACAGCAGTTTTGTGAAGTAGGTATTATTAGCTAGAGTTGCTAGGTAACTTGTTCGAAGTCCCTTGAGAAATAAGCCTTCAAGCCAGGTTTGTCTTTCTCCGATCTTTGCTCCTTTAGCTCTTCTAATCCAAACTGAAAGAACCTCAGGGAAAACAAACAAAGCATCTTAATTCTTAATTCCACACATAGTTCATAGCCTCGGTGAGACAGTGAAATTCCTATACTGCAGACTGAGTGTGAACTATTTTGAGATATGTAACTGTCGACTTAATTACCCATACACATGACCTTCTGTATAGCATTGAATTCATCTGCTAGTCTCTGAATCAGGTTTTGGTGAGTGGTCAAAATTAAGATCACTCATATCAGAATGTCTGCCATGCTTTATTTCATTCTTTGTCTATAAGCAAGAGGACACACAGACAGCTCCTGAGAGTTTAAATTACAGGAAGACTTTCTTAGCTTCTTACAAACCTGCTTCCTCTTTTGAGCGGTAGCCTCATAGGCCTGCATAAATGGACATTTTTCCATGGCTCCTTGCTGATTCTGAATGAACAGATGCTCAGCCACTGGCTGACTGGCAAATATGTTGCTTATCCTCATCTTTACATTTTACTGACAGCCTTCATAATAATTTGCTTAGAAGAGCAATAGCATGGTGGAATCTCTAACAACCGATTAAGGAAGAATACAGTAGATTTCTGCCAAATACTCTACCATTTTAAAGTTTTTGTCACGATGGAAGAAGGAAAGGATGATACTCAGGACTATTGTCTTCTATCAAAAGCAGCATACTGTTCATTTGCATTGTTTTTAGAAAGGATTTAATGAAGTCAACATACAGATTTTGCATAGCATCTTGCCTTTGTGCACTGTTCCCTTTGCATGGAATGCCTTTCTCTTCCTACTCTGCCTGCCTTTCCAGAGCCAGCCCAAACAATGCATTCACTATAAGTCCTTCCCAGACTCCCATGGTATCACTCCTTCCTCTGGGCTCTAGCGATACTTTTTTTCTGCTTCTGGCATACCAACTAACATGTTGCAGTATAGCCTATATAATTATGTGTCCGTCTTGACTCAACTGGAACATTCTTGAACACAGGGACCATAGTGTGCTTACTCATCTTTGCATCCCCTAGCACAGAGTAGGTGCTGGTTAGATTGTCAAATGACTTCCCTGCCGTCGCATGAGAATTTTCTGGTTGGGGTCCAGACCTACTTAGAGTATGGTTACTGAAATCATAGCAACTAGTGAGAAGTGCCATCTCTGCTAATTCCTTCCCGTGCAGCCTTTCCAGTTTCCCCCTTCTGTAACATGGGGTTGTAATGATCCCCCATGGAAATGGGGGATCTCATTTTCTCATGGAAATGAGTTTCTGCAAATGTTCTCAGTTCTTTTTCATGATTCTAGATCTATTCAGGTTTTCTGCTGTTTACTTTTGAGTCAATTAATGTAATTTATATTTTCCTAAGAATCATTCATATCTAGTTTTAATTAATTTTTAGTCAGTAATAAGTATTCTATTTGTTGATTTTTCTCTATACTTCTGGTTATATCACATCCCTAATTTGTGTGTGTGTGTGTGTGTGTGTATATATATATATATATACATACATACATACACACTCTCCTGTCTTTCCTTTTTCTAAGGAGAAATACGTTAAAATTTTTTTAAATTTAATCTTTATTGTATTTTTTCCCATCACAATTTAGTCTCCTTATACCCTCTTCTTCCCCATTTAATAGTGGCTCTCTCTGGGTGACATAATTATGGGTTATTTTAATATTTTTCTGTTTTATCCTAGATGTCCAGAAATCTATGCATGTATTACTTACATGTTCACAAAAATACTGAAAGAAAGATGTCTTCATTTCCCAGTAAGGAAACTGAAGCCAGGAACATTCCAAAGGCAGACTGTGGCCTTAGACTGGAACCAGGAGCCCTGTACCGGCTCTGCTACTTTTTGCAGTAAGGTAAGAACTGGGACCATCACCATGATTTCTCTAGCTCTCATCTGATAATAAGAAACTGAGCCACCAGGCCTCACTTCCTCTTGCTCTCATACAAAGGTGAAGATAGTTAGAGCCGGGTAAAAGATCACTAAGAATTAATCTTTGGGGCCTAACTCACCTTGTGTGGTAAATTGAATTTTTTTCGTAACTCAGCAGTTGATGATGAAAGATACTGTATAGCAAAATGATGATGGACAACCTAGTTAATATATGGGGATAATATATTTGGCAATGAGTGAAACATTTGAACATGTAATTGGAAAGTGGATTCTATCTGTTTGATGTTTTAAAATTTCTTATGATCCTATAGTACAATTTTTAAAGGAAACTACTTTTTTAAAGGCTCTTTGTGGTTTTCCAACTCACAACAAATTAGAAAGAAGAGACATGCAATCCAGTTTGATTCAACAAGTATTTTTGGATTACTCACTTGGAATCTTTTACTAGACCATGAATAGGGATGCTTTAATTATCTCGTTAAGGACATACACTGCTTTCAAATAGACTTTCTACAATAAGATTTTAACTATTAGATAACTGCTTCACTGCCCAATAAATCGCCTCAGGGCAGGCAAGTTGTCTTAATTCATCTTTAAACTCTTAAGGACTTGTTTGGTGCTGACCACATAGTAAATGCAACAACAGTCATGTCCTTTTCCACTAGGTTACACGTTTTATGAAAGCAAAACATTTTCCTTATTTAATTGTTCTGAGACTGTCATTACCAAACCTTAGAACACTGGCTCAACAGAGTAGTCTAGCAGACTTTTAAATTAATAGCCATACTAGTAGATGACATTTATCAACGTGCCACACATGGTGCTATCCCTTAAATCATTCCACCGATCCTCATAATGGCTCTATGAGACATTATTAATATCTCCATGTTACTGAGGTTTGGAGAGATCATATATCTTATTCAAGGCCACATAGCTTTAACGTGGTTTGGCCATAATTTGACCTAGGTCCATCTTATTCTAGAGGTGGATCTCTTCACTATGTTGATCACCAAACTCGATAAATGTTTGGTGGTTAAATAAATAACTGAAGTTTCATTGCAGAAATTAGTATTTATTTCATCACTTTTCTTAAAAAAGAAAACAATTTATGATTATATAAACACCTCCCTGTAAGAAGGAATAAGTGTCTATAAGATTTATTTTACTATGTTTCAAAGATGCATCATTGTTTTTGTACCAATTATGTATCAATTATAATTATAGGTATTATTTATGTATAAGTTTATATGTCAATTTTAATTGTAGGTCCCACTGATTCTTCCAGTTTTAGAGAGATTACAATTTAGAATAGGTAATATACAAGGTCTGTCCAGAAAATGTCTAGCCATTGTTAATATAATGAGAATGGTTTATGTGACATCTATGTAATCTGGCAGCCAAGCAGAGTGGACTGGAACACACAAGCGTGAACAATGATGACTTCACTGTACTAGTCAGTGGGGGCAGTAGATGCCATTGAGTGAACATGTGTGCTGTGAGGCATTCACGTTCAAGATGACTGAGCAAGTAAAGCAACGAATCTGCATTGAATTTTATGTTAAGCTTGAATGTTCCTTTGTGGAAACAATTCAGATGATTCAGAAGGCTTTCAGGGACAATGTGATGAATGCAGCACAAATAAAAGTGTGGCACAAATACTTCAAAGATGATGGTGAATCTATTGAAAGTGACCCGTTTTCTGGAAGGCCTCCAGCAAGCAGAACACCTGAGAATGTTGAACGTGTATGGACTGCAATGCACAGACTGGTGACTGACAGTGCGAGAACTAGAAGCCGATCTGGGGATTCCAACAACTGCTGTGTCTGAAATTTTGATGCAGGATCTTGGCATGAAACATGTCATGGCAAAATTCATTCTGCAGCTTCTGCTACCAGAGCAGAAGGAACATTGTTTTGCAGACGCTAATGACCTAATTCAAACCACTAGCAATGAACCAGATTTCCTCAAGAAGTTCATAACCAGAGATGAATCGTGGGTGTATGGCTGTGATCCTGAAATGAAGGCCCAGTCATTTCAATGGAAGTCACCTGATTCTCCACACCCGAAGGAGTGGCAAAATTGCAGCAAGATGAAGACCATCATAACTGTGTTTTTTTTGTTGGGAAGGTGTTGTCCACCATGAGTACACCCCTCCAGGCCAAAAAATTAATAAGGAGTACTACTTCAATGTTCGTCATCGGTTGAGAGATGCAATACAATGAAAATGGCTGCAGCTATGGGCAACTGGTGATTGGCAGCTTCATCACAACAATGAGCCTGCTCGTGCATCACGTCTCATTCAGAGTTTTTTGGCATACTATCAAATCACCCAGGTAACTCAAAACCCTACAGCCCAGACTTGGTGCCCTAAGACTTCTGGCTTTTCCCAAAACTAAAATCACCATCGAAAGGGAAGAGATTTCAGTCCGTCAATGAGATTCAGGAAAACACAACAGGGCAACTGATGGAGATTCCAACAAAGGGTTTTGCAGAGTGTTTTGGACGAGATGCTGGGAGAACTGTGTGAGGTCTCAAGAACTGTGCTGCTTTGAAGGGGACTGAGGCATCACTGTCCTTTGTACAAGGTTTATTGTATCTTCTTCAATAAATGTCTCTACTTTTCATAGCACATGGCTGGATAGTTTCTGGACAGACCTCGTATATATTTTATTCAAATTTTATTTTTTACTGTATTTTTTTTCCATTACCATTTAGCTGGATCCAACTCCTGAGCTGTGGTAAGAATGGCTGGTAGAAGTGGCATTACCACTGAAAGTGGGCAACTGTCTGGACTGGAATGGCCTGGTCTGCAAGAGCATCCAGCTGAGATGTGCCACATACATTCGTTGAAGCAGGAGCTGGCAGCCTCCTGAGTTCCTGCTAAAGCTGTGAAATGAAAAACGATAAACTAAGTGCCTGCATTTCCAGTGGTTCCCCAACAGACAAAACAGAGCCAGTTTTCCAGAGAAGCCTCAGCTCAGGACACAACCCAGGGTGGCCTCCTGATGGACAGTCCAGCACATGGATGATATGATATCTGTCTATGCTTCTGACCATCATCTGAGGGTTCTTCCCGTGTATCTGACACGGAGTCATCCCGATAAGATCACATGCAACTCCTACCCCATCCCACTATGATCTCCCCCAACTTCTAACCCTTTGGCCCTGACTCCTTGGTCTGTATGTCATTGGGTACAGTTCCATTAAGTTCAGCACTGTGCTCTATCTTAGCCACAGGAATCTTCTTCTTCCTATTGTTCCTTGGAGGCTTCAAGAGCAGTATCATTTCCTGGAAAGGCACAGGACCTGCTTTCCCAGACACTACACTGCCAACAATGATGTCTGGCTTGTGGTTGCTCTTGGTGGTTTGGCCAGCCTGCCCGCCACCACTGGTGACAGGGCTGGGGTCTTCACTGATCAGCTGTTCCATCTGGCCAGGTGCTGGAGTTGGGGGAGGAGAAAATATCACCTGCGTGCCTGTATTTCCAGTGGCCCAGTGCAGACAGAACACAGCCAGAGCCTTCCAGGGACGCCGCAGCTAACATCCCACCCCAGGGCGCCGTCCCCACAGACAGTCCAGTAGATTCGGTGGTCTGAGGCCTGTCTTTGCTCCTGCCCAGCTTCTGTGGGTGCTCCCTGTGTGTCTGGCACTTACTCTTGCTGATAAGCTTGCCAGCAAGTCCCCCACCATCCCACCACAACCTCCCTCGACCTCTAACCCTTTAGTCCTGACTCCTGGGTCTGTATGTCATCAGGTCCAGTTCCATTAAGGTCAGCAACGTGCTCTATCTTGGCCACAGGAATCTTCCTCTTCCTACGGCACCTCAGAGGCTTTGAGGGTGGTGTCATTTTTTGGGCAGGCAAGGGACCTGCTTCCCCAGGTACCTCACTGTTAATTTGTAGACTTTTTCCTGTTCTTAGTGACTTGGCCAGCCTACCCCCCACTACTGGTGACAGGGCTAGGGTCTTCACTGATCAGCTGTTCCATCTGGCCAGGTGCTGGAGTTGGGAGAGGAGAAAATATCGCCTGCGTGCCTGTATTTCCAGTGGCCCAGCGCAGGCAGAACACAGCCAGAGCCTTCCAAAGATGCTACAGCTAATGTCCCATCCCAGGATTCCCTTTCCATGGAGAGTCCAGCAGATGGCTGGTTTGAGGCAGGTTTTGCTTGTTGGTAGCCTTTCTTGGTGTTCAGTGTATGTCTGACACCGACTTCACCACAAGTCCCCTCCTGTTCACTCCCATCCCAGCCCCACTCTCCCACCTTCTCAACCTCTGTGCCTGCCTCCTCAGGTTTCAGGTCATCTGGCCTGGTTTGCCTAACATGGGCACCATGTTCCAGATTGGAGACAAAAATTGTTAGGTTTGTGTTGGGCTTGGGCATCTTTGGGGTAAGTGGTCTTCTCCATTTTTTCTGTGGACCTTGTTCCCTAGACCCCTGGCTGGCCAAAATTGCTTCATGCCTGCTCTGGTCCTTGGCGGGGTGGCGAACCTTCACATTGCTGTTGGAGACAGGGCAAGGTTCTTTGTCAACCAACTGTTCCTCCTGGGCTTGTGCTTGAGTTGCAAGAGGAGAAAAGATCTCTTATGCACCTCATGCCTGCTTTTCCATGTGCTCCTGCCAGCCACTGCGGCTGCTCCCTGTGCTTGGCATGAACCCTTGCCACAAGCTTTCTTTTACCTTCACTGCCAGGCCTCCACCATCCACCACCATCTCCCCCAACGTCTAACCCTTTGGCCCTGACTGCTGGGTCTGTATGTCATCGGGTCCAGTTCCATTAAGGTCAGCACCGTGCTCTATCTTGGCCACAGGAATCTTCCTCTTCCTATGGCACCTCGGAGGCTTTGAGGGTGGTGTCATTTTTTGGGCAGGTAAGGGACCTGCTTCCCCAGACACCTCACTGTTAATTTGTAGACTTCTTCCTGTTCTCAGTGGCTTGGCCGACCTGCCTGCCTACCTCCCATGCCCACCTCCCCCACCTTCTCACCCTTGGACTCCATCTTTTTGGCTTCCAGGTCATCTGGCCCTGTTTGTTTAATGTGGGCAACTTATTCCATGTTGGTTTTGGAAATCCTCTTTCCATGGAGCCTAAACAGCTTCCGTCCATGAAAGGGTCCTGGTTCCCCAGAGTCCTGGGTGGTGACAGGGATTTCAGGGTTTCCGTGGGTCTCGTTGTTGTGGAGCTCCTTGCCCTCACTGGCAGAGACATGCCCTGATTCTTCCTCGGCCACCTGTTGGTCCTCCTTGACCACGGTTGAAGTCTGCAATGACAGTGTTGGGTTGCTGCTTCGGAGGCCTAAAGCCCTGCTTGGACCTAGTCGCTCCTGCTTCTTCCCACTGGACTTTCCGCTTCAGCTCAGGCCCAGCCCTGTGTTTGCACACACCTCCACCAGGAAAGTTAGATTCACCACCAGGGCTCGGGATAAACCTCGTGCAGAGGACCCCTTCCATACTCCACATCCACCCCACCTGGCTTGACCTGGTGTGTGAGCATGAGTGGCCCACCAGTGGTCTCATCAGCTCCTGCTTGGGGCAGGCCTACCCACGTGAACCCCCTTAAACACACACACTGACTCAAGTAAGTGTCTTAGGGCCGCTCAGGTGTGTCTGAGTGGTGGCCTGGTCCGAACAAAACCACCCTGGTCCTCCCTCAGTTACCTTTCCATTGCTCCGTGAAAAGGGCCATAGGCCTCTGGGATGAGCCTTGGACCCACGGTGTCCTTTCTTCTCCTCACTGCCTCTTTTAAGGCCATGGCCTCAGGACGTCCCCACATAGCAGCAGAACATCCTTACTGTTGAAACATCCCTAACTAAGTGACCAGGGTAGGGGCAGCTTCAGAAAGTACGTGCCTGGTTACCAGGGTTCCAAGTTCTGTTGGGCTCTGTTGTCAGAGAGTGAGGTCACCGCGTGGGTGCCTCGCCCCAAGCATCTCCTCAAGTGAGCAGGGACTTCACTTCCTGATAACCAGTGGGCCTTGCTGCACTGATCATTAACATCCTAGTACTGCCCCTGTCAGGCTCACTTGGCTAGAGACATTGGCATCACAGGATGTCTTGTCTGTCCATCTCCCAAGGCTGCTGGAGGAGCAGCAGCTGGTCCACGAGGACCCTGGCCTGGTCTCCACCACTGAGGGACAGGTGTGCCATGCCACCAAGGGCCAGAGCAGGCCAGAAGTGACTGTGGCCACCTGAGTTGCAATTAAGCTGTATACAGTTTTGTGTCTTGCTCTTTTTTGCTAACTAGTCATGTAACTATTTCTTAAGGGATATGTTTAACTGTATTTTATAAGGGATCCTGTTAACTGTGTGTTTAACAGGAAGTAAGCAAAGTCACAGACATTACCAGGCAGCACCCCGGCTGCCTGCAGCGGTAAAAAGAGTAAAGTGTAGTTCTCTCAAGAAGCTAGCTATGCATCTTGAAAGGAGAGGGGAGCTGTGTGTAAATCCAACGTGCTTCCCAGGGAAACTCCTCAGACAACACTTAGAAAAGCAGTTTCATGTGCTGCTTCAAACTCAGTTTGTATAAACAAGCTGCAAGACAGAAAAAGGCGTTCCCTACATATGCAAAAAAGAAGCAGAGGAAACAATTTAGGGGGAAGTTTTTTGAATTGACTGGGAGGCTTTCAGAGGTACTGAACCTGTATTTTATTTTCAAAGACTATCTTTTAGTTCAAAGACTTTTGTCTCAGGAGGTCTCCAGCCCTAAAAACAGCTGTCCTGTCAGGTTATTGACACCAGAAGCTCACAAGAACCGCCTCAATGAGGCCCCTTCCCATGCACCGACTCCTCACTGTGTCAGGTAACTTCACGGAAGGAAGATCTTTAATTAGTCACTGTAGCCTTTACTTCTCATTCCAACCATCAAGATGAGTGCGTTTTCCATATCTCTTCGCAACTGGAAGATATATGTTCATTAATATTTTCTTGGTCTCTCACTCTTTCCTCCTCTGCCTCACCAGTTCATCTTTGCACAAATAAGCCTGCTAACTATATTCAGGTACCAAATGAACAGAATTCATTTTTGTCAGATGAGGCCCAAGGGCCCAGTGGATCTATTTGGAATGTGTTAGGCTATTTGTTAACTAAGGTGAGCTATGGTGAATTTTTGGAAGCAAAAAAAAGGGGAGTTTTTTGCTCTAAGACTGGGAAATGAGTTTTGAAGTTAAGTTTACAAACGGTTAAGATGTGGGATTTTTGATTTTGTTGTATTCAATCCTGATGGCTAAGAAAGAAAATATTAACAAATGCTAATTTTGGACAAAAGGTGTAAGAATGATTATTTTCTTTCTGTATTCTTCTACATTTAAACCATTTTTCCCTGGGAAAAGAAGCCCAAATTTCTCCTCTTTAAAAACGTCAGAAATAATTTGCCTAAAATATTACTTTATTGCATTAGTACAGTGGTTCTCAACCCTGGCTGCTCATTAGAGAACTTTTTTTTTTAAAGTTCCGTGTTTGAAACCAAATACAGAGATTCAAATTTAATTGTTTTGAGTTCGGACCTGGGCATTGTTATTGTTTAAAAGTGTTTCATGCGATTCTAATTTGCAAGATGTGAAAGTCAAAGGGGTAACTAATGTGCTGCCTTATCTATGCGTCTTCCCAATCTCTCAGTAGCCTCCTTGTGAAGGAAACGGACTCCAGTCCTTCATTTTATTCCTTATGTAACATTTGATTGTATTTGTTGTTTGATTGAAGGTAAAAAGGCAGATAAGAAGGAAAACACATGATCTGTAATCCGAACTTTACAATTTAATGATGTAATTGTGACTAATCAGAGACTGAGTTGGTTTATTTTTGAGTCTTCAATGCCACACAATTATATTATTATCAACCTTCAACTAAATTACAATGCCTGTCTTCGCTGCAGTAATTAGAACCTTTACATCCGTGACCAGAATAGTAACAGAATGTGTTCCGAGGCCCTGTTCAGTCTGGTCAATGAAGGCGTGTTTGCCTAAATGTCAAGGGGACCTGCTGCCCTCTGGAGGGCATTGTGTTATCACAGATGAAAACAGCGTTGTCTGTGTATTTCCAAAGCACACGAGAAGTTATGAAACAAAAAGGTTTCATGGTCAAATTACTTGGAAAATGCTACGTTTTCTCTGTGTAAGGAAGTCACAATGCAAATTAGCAAAATAAAGACTAAGGAATTTTATAATAAAGAAATTTGGTTTCCAAACTAATTGTACCATTTTCTCTCCCACCTAAATCCTGTTAATAGTATTTAGGAGACTAATATTAATAATATATAAATGACATTCTGGATTTGGAGGAGGGAAAGGAGAAAAATGTAATGAAAGACTTCTTAAGTAGGCTAGAAAAAGGGAAGGGAAAGACTTATAAAGCAGATGCATTAGAACAAAAAGATCCCATGTCTGTGCAGTGACATTCTGACTGGAGATTCATAACTGGCTGTGGCAGAGTGACGTGCCGTGCAAGAATGTTCACGTTTATCTTTCTTCTTACTTTTTATCCTAGTGAAACGTTTGAGAGGTTTGTGCTGTTGCATGACAAATGGAATTGTGACCTGTACTTGTTAGCATGAAGCTGATTTCATGTACTGTCAAATGTGTCAGGAATCATATCAGACCAAAAATGTACAGATAGCAGGAGGCCAGGCATAGTGGTGTTCTACCCAGGAGCCCAGTGAGTGCAGCCATAGACCACTTTTATGCAATTTACAGCCATGCTTTCCTCAGGCTGGGAACTAGCACATTAAGTAGAAATAAATATTTTCAGTCAAGAGGCTTTCGTGTCATTCTTTCATGTCATTAATTCTGTGATCCTTGCCAATTAAATATAATTCTTATGTGTAAAAGGAAGACAGAGCTACTGTGTTTGAAAATGCCTCACACAGCCTCTGACATATAGTAGGTGCTCGACGAATAGAAATTCAGCGTAAGGATGATGGCTGAGCACAGAGATGACAACAGACTGAAGAGTCATGGGGTCCGCATGCGAGGAAGCTGACACTGGAAGTAAGAAGAGACCAACCAGCCCATTCCAATTTGCCAGGGACTGTTTCAGTTTCAGCACACAAAGTCCTACAACGTTGGGGAAACTCCTCAGTCCTGGGCAAACGGATGGTTGGTCACCCTAACAGAACCCAGAATATCCCAAGAAAAAGCCAGTGGTCAGAACACAGACACAGAGGCCAGGAACATTAGGACGAATGCTCCTGAGACTGATATCCCTCAGGCAGATGGCAAACCAGCCGCAGAGTATGGGTCAGCATAAGCCCACAAATGGAGGTCAGTAATCACACTCAGCTGAGGGAATCTCAAGGTGCTGTGCAAGAGAAATGTTACAACTAATTTCCTGAGTGACCACGGTGATAAGACTGAAGTAAACAATGAGGAAGGGATAGTCTCTCTCCAATGAATAATTCCAGGGCAGTTTACTGTGGGAACAGATAAAACATTCCCTACCTCACACAACTCCCAAAAGTTAGCAACACAGAAGCCTGAACATGGACATCAAAACTTTAAACATTTTAGAAGAAAGTAAAGGAAAAACGCTTAATGAAGGATTTCTTAAATAAGCTGTGGCAAGGGACAGGTTGATAAAATTGATTGTGTGACAACGACGAGACCCCGTGAACACAGAGAAGAGCCAAGCCATGAACTGGGGAACGATAAATGCAACGCCTCAAACTGATAAAGCACTTGTCTCAAGAATATGTTTTAAAGAATTCAACAGTTCACTAAGGGAAATGCCAGCAATCCAATAGGCATTTGAGGGGAACAGGCAGTTCGCAGAAGAAATTTGAGTGGCAAAAACCATTTTTTAAGCAGCTCGGTTTCACGACTAATCAGAGAAATGTGAATTGAATAGAATGAGGTAACATTTACGCCAAGCAGATTGTCGGAAATTCAAAAGCTTGACAACAGCCTTGGTGAGAATGTGAAACGACAGAAATGCTCTCACACTGCTGGTGAGGGTGTAAATTGGAACGATCACTTTGGAGAGCAAATTCTCAGTGTTACTGATGTTTTAAAAAACAACTAAACAAACAAGAAGAACAGACAGAATCGTGGACACGGAGAGTGTTTTGAGGACTGTCAGATGGGAGGGGAGGGGAGAATGGGTGAAGAGGTGAGGGGATTAATAAAAATAAACAGGTAGTTACAGAGTAGCCTTGGGGGATGTAAGGTACAGCATAGGAAATGGAGTAGACAAAGAATTCGTACGCATGACCATGGACATGAACAATGGGGGGGGGGATTGCCTGAGAGAGTGGGGGGTGCTGGGTGGAGGGGGCAAAGGGCACAAAAGTGGGACAACTGTCATAGCATAACCAGTAAAATGTCATTTAAGAAAAACAGAAATAAATAAATGAAATGACACAGGCTTAAAAAATAAAAGTAAAACTATATACCTGAGCACTACTTTCTAGATGTACGGGTCTAGAGAAATTCTCGACTGTGTGCACAGGGATCACGTGTGTTCACTGTTCCGTGGTCTACAAGAGCACGAGATGGAATAACCCCAAATGCCCATCAGCTGTAGAATGAACTGCGGTATAATTCTGTCCATGGACTGCTGCCCCCACAGCACTTGAGATGAATGACAGAGCTAATGACCTATATAAATACGTCTGAAAAGGCACAATATTGAACTAGAAAAAGCAATTGCAAAAGGATGTTTACAGTACAGAATTTACATCAAGAACAAAAAATACAATGTTTGAATTTTATAGACACACAAATAGGTAATTAAAATGTAAAAACAGTCACAGAGATAAAAAGCCAGATAGTGGTGATTTCTGAGGAGAAAATGGAAATGAAATCAGCAAAGAGCCTACGGGGCGGCAAAGGTGTCTATTAAGTTTTACTCTTAAACAACCGGAAGCAAATATAGCAAAATGTTCAGATTTGCCAAAACTGGGCGATGGGTACCTGAGGTTTACTTTGTTCTCTGCACTTCTCTCTCTGCTTTCAGTGTTTTATGTTTTTAAAGAAAGTGAAAGCAATGTTATTAACATTTAAATTCAGATTATTTCAAAACGACTCTAAAATATTTTAACAATAATGAAGCGGAGCTATGCTTTTAAGAGCTGGTCAAGCCAAACTGAACGTTTTACCCAAAGAGTGAGGTGAAGCCACCCCGTGTCCTGACACACATGTCACTGCCGCAGAACCGACACTAGATGTCACTTCACCACATGCGTTTAGTTCAATGGGAGCACTTTCTGGTTGAAATGAGAACTGGATTATGTTTTATAATTTTTTTCTTCCGTGGATATAGAGAATGAGAGGACGTGAGGGACAAGTCTGCTTTTGTTCATTGTTTTATCCACAACACCTACTGCACATAATAGGGTTGCAAAAATATTGTTAGCTGAACAAAGGATACAAGAGATTAACAAGAATGTTTAATATCACCAAAATGTATAAAATTACATTTGAAACAGTTTTTCTTTCTTTTTATTGGTGTTCAGTTACAGTTGTCCCCATTCGCTCCCCACACACCTCATTGCTCTCCCCTGCCCCGTCCAACCCCCGCTCCCAGACAATCCCCACTCCATTGTCCTTGTCCCTCGGTCCTTTGTACAAGCTCCTCGACTTGACCCTTCCCCTTCCTTCCCCCTCTCCCACCCTCGCCGCCTCTGATCACTGTCAGTTTGTTCTTTATTTCCATGTCTCCGGCACAGTTTTTCTTTTAAAGGCAGCTAGGTATTTGAAGGGTTTTCCACAGAAGCGTTGTGACGCTAATCTAAAAACTCAATCTGTGGTCAACGGGGAGGGAGCAACCTTTAGATTCTGATTCAAAATTGTATTGCAGTTGGTCAGCATGCTGGGTCTTCCACAAACAAGGACTCCCTGAATCAATAACTATTACCCTTTCAGGGGAATAAGCCCCTTTGAGTCATGAAAACCATGGACTTTCTAAACACTTGTATATAAACACACAAAAATTGCTCCATGCAGTCTCTGCAGATTTGCAGGCTTCCTTCAAGCACGTGCATGGACCCCCAGGTCTGGATCCCCTGCCCGAGGCAGGCAGAAACACCTGCTCAGGTGCGTTCCCCAAGCTCGTTACTCTTTGTTTTCTCTCTGGCAATAACTGGAACATGCGGCCAGAACTGCACACAGGATGCAGCTGAGCAATGCAGTCCTGTGAGTGAATGCTATGGAGACTAACCCTGCAAATTATGTTATTGACCAAACGTGGGCAACATCTACTTTGGAAATGTATGGTTTATAGATACCAAGAAAGTATATATTTTTCTATTTAGAATATTTAAGAGAAGAAAAATGTAAGAACATACTTCTTTGCTAAAATATTTATTTGGAAGCTTGTGTTTCCCTGGGGAGCAAACTAAACCCCAGAATTGCCCCACAAATTAAAAATATTTCCTTGTGCTTGTTTGTCCAACTGTCTTCATTTACACATCCTAACTGAAAAGAACTTTTAAGTCTTTATTATTGATTTTCTTGCCTCATATGTATTTGAACATGAATCTTTAGCCCAAACTAGGTAATAGGTGATTTTATGAATACACATTAATGCAATTTTACTACATAGTGTAAAAATACTCAAAATCAAACAAGCTTGAAACCTCTTTACCTTCTTAGTTCCAGGTTCTTTCATTACTCAAAAGGCCTGCTTTTCCCAGGGACTCTCAGTTCTGCTAGTCACCATGTGAACCTGCCAAAACAGGTGGTGAGTGACAAACAGGATTCTTTATCAGGACAACCCTTCCATTTAAGCTACTTACACATAGTTATGAGAGGTACATTGGGTCAATTTTTTAAAATTTGTAGTTCTGCTCAATAGAGATTATGTTAATGCTATGAGAATGGTACCAAATGGTACCAGAGTTTATTGTTTCTCCTGTTGTACTATGCAACTCTATTACATGTGCTAGGCCATAGTAAAGTAAACCAAGAGTATTTTAGAGTCCTGACTGGGTGCAGTAACCACATATAGGCCCAGCCAGTCACAGAACCTATTGTGAAATTACATGTGAAAAATGGAACGTGCTGTTAGAGGACAGAACCTATCTTGGGTTCTAATTATTTGATCACTAAAATCTTCTAATAAATATGGAAGAACACATGGAATTCATCAGAGGCTTAAAAGGCTCCATGTAACTGTTTTATTTAATTGTCCCCAATGTTTTATTGGGACAATTAAAAAAAATTCAGTTTTGTTTCTTTAAAGCAAAGAGCCTGAGTAATGGTCCTTTTTTTTTTTTGTAATTGACAATGTCCCTAGGATGTTTTCTTAAACAAAATGATTAGTACAAACATTTTAACTCTGTGGAGAAAAATTCATGTTTCACAATTAAATATGTAACCATTTAAACAACAACATATTTAAAATTTCATTTATTGATTTAGCTATTTTTCTTTGGCCTTGTGAGAACAGGAACATCAGACTTCTCTTTATAAAAAACTATTATAAGTGCTTAATTGAATGACCAACTTTCTCCTAGGAGGAAATCATGCCATGTGAGTCATGGCAGGCTTACTCAATAGACACATACTTTCAATTCTGTAGCCAAGATCTTACAATAACATTTGATCATTGTCAATGTATGGTTCTGTGATAAAGTATTTTCTTTTTATATGCTAATACCACATGCTGAATTTGTGTTTATTTTTGTCTTAACTCATGACACTTCAAACATTACTAGCCTTTTCTGAAGTGTAGAATTTCTTAGCTTGGGGAAAAGTTCGGTGAGGACTGCGGGGCGTTAGCATCAGAGCCTGGGGGCTCCTGAACGCCGACTCTACTCTTTACGCTTCTCCTGGGGAAATAGACTTTATAGCTCAAGCTATCTTCTTTTATTAAGTTGTAAGCATGTTTCAAGGTCTTACCATCTTTTCTCCTTCTTTGTAACAAAATAAGGTAATTGGGGACACATAGGAATCCAAGTGATATAATTTTGGCAAAACAGGAAATATGTCAAACTCCTTCCAATTAAACCCCACCTGTACCATTCACCCCCCAGAGAATGTTCGGTGTCAGGAGAGCAGGAGCCCCCGGAGTCCCAGTGCCTGAAGCAACACTGGGCACCAAGAGGGAACTCAGTCAACAACAACAACTGAACGAATGAATGAGCAAATCCAATATTTAGGATTCTGTGAATCAGTCCTCGAAGTCTCCGCTCCTCAGGTAGCATCGTGACATTTAAAGATTACCAAGAAGAATTCTTAATTATAAACATTCTCCAAATTCAGAGAAAATTCTACCTCTGATGGGGTCCTGTGGTCTCTAGTATTCAGTATACTTCAATATTTTATAGTGTCCTGAGTCATGAGGTTGTTTAAAGACTTGCACAACTGAATAGATCAACTGCATTAATTTTTACATGCACTATCACTAACTTTGTCAAATTAGATTCACTTTACATATTTTAAGATAATTTTTAAAAACTTATAGACGGCACTGGTTTTAGTATTAAACAGGTACTGGTATAACTGCACTTTCTGACTGTTCTAACTCACTGTACTCAGATCCTTAGAGTTCCACAGTGTTCTTTGCTTGAAACCTGACTGTTTTGTGAGGCATTTCTACATCATAAATAATGCTGAAATGTAAGAAAAATTTTAGAAGGTTTTCAACCTCATGTGTAATTATTTGAGCCGGCCAATGGTGGGAGGGCCGTTTACCCTGGGAAAGGGTGAACACCTAGTCAGAGCGTGGATGTTGCAGCCAGACCATCGTGTGAGGATCCTGGATCAGCAACTCACCAGGTCTGGGACCTGAGGAAAAATAACTCATCCTCTCCTTACCTCATTCCCTCATCTCTAAAGTGGGGGTGATGACCCAGCCTTGGGCATAGGGTTGTTGAGAGACCACCTGAGTTAATATCTCTGAAGTCTTTACAATAGTATCGGGATCATATTAAGTGTTTTGCTAAACAAACGATCAAGAAACATAATAGCAGATGTTAAATGGATACCATCCAGAGATGTTATAAAAGAGATTTTTGCAATTCAGAAAGATCCCTTTCATTGTTAACTTGTTATTCTACTTTACCTCTGCATGCTCTGCTCCCATACAACATGACTACCCAGTATATCCCAAATACTCCTTACTCATTTTATTTTTTACTTTGTTTTTAAATTATGTCTTATTGATAATGCTATTAGAGTTGTTCTAATTTTTCCCCCTTTGTCTCCCTCCACCCAGGAACCCTACACCCTCAGGCAATCCCTACACCACTCACTGTTCATGTCCATGGTCATGTGTATCAGTTCTGTGGCTACTCCATTTCCTATACTGTACTCTGCATCTCCAGGGCTGTAACTACCTATTTGCACTTCTTAATCCCTTCACCTCTTCAGCCATTTCCCTTCGCCCCTCTCCCGTCTGGCAACCATCAAAACACTCTCTGTACCCATGATTCTGTCTCTGTTCTACTTGTTTGCTTAGTTTAGTTTTTAGATGCAATTGCTGATAGGTATATATTTATTATCATTTTATTGTTCATAGTTTTGATCTTTTTCTTACATAAGTCCCTTTAACAATTCATATAATAATGTTTTGGTGATGATGAACTCCTTTAGTTTTTTCTTGTCTGGAAAGCTCTTTATCTGCCCTTCGATTCTAAATGATAGCTTTTCTGGGTAGAACAAACCTAGCTGTAGGTCCCCGCTTTTCATGACTTTGAATATTTCTTGCCAATCCCTTCTAGCCTGGAGTTTCTTTTGAGAAATCAGCTGAAAGTCGTATGGGTGCTCCACTATAGGTAACTGTTATTCTCTTGCTGCTTTTAAGATTCTCCCTTTATCTTTAACCTTTAGAATTTTAATTATGATGTGTCTCGGAGTGCGCCTCTTTGCATCCACTTTGTTTGGGACTCTCTGTGCTTCCTGAACTTGAATGACTATTTCCTTCACCAAATTAAGGAAGTTTTCTTTTACTATTTTTTCAGATAGATTCCAATATCTTGCTCTTTCTCTTCTCCTTCTGGCAACCTTATGATGTGAATGTTGGCATGCTTGAAGTTGTCCTAGAGGCTGATTACTCTATCCTCTTTTTTTGGGGGGTTCTTTTTTATTCTTGTTCTGATTGCTTGTTTTTTGCTTCCTTATGTTCCAAATCATTGATCTGATTCTTGACTTCATCTGCTCTACTGTTGTTTCCCTGTAAATTATTCTTTATTTTGATTTGTGTATCCTTCATTTCTGACTGGATATTTTTCATGCTGCTGAGGTCCTTACTAAGTTCCTTGAGCATCCTTATTAACAGTGTTTTGAACTCTGCCTCTGATAGATTGCTTATCTCCATTTTGTTTAGTTCTTTTTCTGAGCTTTTGATCTTTTTTTTTCATTTGGCCCATGTTCTTTTGTCTCCTTATTTTGGCACTCCCTTGTGTTTGTTTCTATGTTATCATAGACCTGCTATGACTCCTTGTCTTGGCAGAATGGCCTAATGTCATGGGTGTCCTGTAGGAACCAATGGCACAGCCTTCCTTCTAACCAAAGCTGGGTACTCAAGGTGCACCCTTTTGGTGGGCTGAGTGAACCCTCCCCTTGCAGTTGAGGCTTGATTGCTCTTGGCAGATCAATGGGAGGGATTTACCCAGGCTAGTCAGCTCCAACGACTGGCTGTGACCACTGACCACCAACCTCTACCCTCCACTGAGGATCAGCTGTGCAGGGGCAGGTTGGTGGTGCTCTGACATGGTCTGTTGCTACAGATTGGGGTGTGCAGGCCAAGGTCTGACTCCACCTGTGTTTTGCCTGGGCCCACCTTGCCTGAGCTATAAAGCAATCTAGATGGTTGCTATTTGTGCTGTGTGCTGGGAGACTCCTGGGTGAAGCTAAGCTGTGAGTCTAAGTTGGCTGCTGCTACTAGTGTCAGTCCTGGGACCACTTAGCAAGAGGAATAGGGACTGGAGGCTCACTGAGGCTGGCTGTTTCTTAAGAGAATTTAGGAAGTTGTGACGAATGAGCCACAACCAGCCATTCATATGTAAAAGCAGCATGGGTGGGTCTGTAAATTGGGCGGGATGAAATCTCTGGGGATTTCCAAGGCAGGCAAACAGCATTAGTCAGATCAATGGAGTCTCAGATATGGCACCAGACTGCCGGTTCTGTGGCTCTGTGGGTGCAGGGTTGATAAATGGGACAGTGGCATCTGCCTGCCTTTCTATCTGGGAGAAAGCTGCCCCCCAGCTCCCACCTTGATGTCACTCACTTTAGTTTCTCCGTGTGTGCCACTGGTGCCTTTCAAGCTGCTACCCCAGTGCCGGAGCTCAAAGGGAGTGAGTCTGAGTAAGTCCCTGTGTGGGCTCTTTAAGAGGAACTGCTTGGGACTCAAGAAGTTTCTTCCACTAACTCAATCCCCATTGGTTTTTGCAGCCAGAAGTTATGGGGACTTACCTTCCTGGCCTGGAATCCTGGGCTGGGGGCCCGGTATGGGTCTGGGACTCCTTGCTTCTGAGATAGTCCTGAATTTTTATCCATCACTCATGGATGTGGGATCAGCCTGTTTTGAGCCTCTGCCCCTCCTACCAGTCTGGATATATGTGGTTTCTTTAATTCCATAGCTGCCAAACTTCCATTCAACTCGATTTCTGATGTTTCTGAGTGATGGTTGTTCTATATTTTAGTTGTAATTTTGATGTGGTTGTGTGAGGTGAGCCATGTTTACCTATGCCACCATCTTAACCAGAAGTCCCACTCCTTACTCACTTTGACCTTCACTCATGGCTTTGGGGAATGTCCTCCCTGCCCTTATTTAGGGTATCCAAATCTTACCATTATCTCCATCCAGCTTTTTCCTCCTCCTCTTCTCCTTAGTTCTTCTTTTTCTTGGTGTCCCTGTCTCTAGTGTGTTTTACTGTTTATATTATTCTTTAATTGTTTTATGTGCACTTATTTTGTTCCCAATCAGATTGTAAGCCTCTTGAGAACAGCCTATGCTTCACTTACGTTTTCCAGCACGTAAGTAAATATTTAATTGAATAAATAAATAGTGGAGGGGAAAGTAAATTGGGTATCAACTCTTTAGCAATAATTAAATGCAGGTAGAGTGGATCATATACTCAATGTTTACACTACTGATGAGTAATTCTTATTTCTAAAGAAGTTTTGGTTCATAACTCTCTGTGCCTCCCCTCACTTTTTTTTTTGGTCTGATCTACTGTTGGTGAAATATTTGTAGATTAGCTGGTTCCCCTTCATTCTTTCTCTTCTGAAATGTGTGGTAAAGTAAAAATGCCTAGAGCGATAATTTGTGGATAAAAAAACAGCTGCACATGAAAAATAATTGATGTGGTTTTAAAATTACTCTGAGGTAGAAATTAAAATGCCTTTTCAACCAATGCTCTCAAAAGAGTGCTAAAGCTAATTCCTTGTAAATCATGAAATAGAAACAGAGAAAGACACAAATTTTTGGACAGCCAATTAATTTTAAAGAAGTACGGTTTTTAAAAAATTTGTATATTATTAAAAATATTCAGTTTTCTCAGAGGATTTAGCTGTAGTTAAATAAAGTCTTATCTATATCATTAGTAATGTGAGTGTAATATTTTCCATAGTTATAAATAAGAAAATTGATTCATTTGATTTTTTTATAAGTTAATTTTTAATGGCTTTGTAGATTTAGTTCTTTTTTTCTATTATGCTTCTAACATTTTCCAAGGAGGTAAATAATACTTTTTATTAAATGCTTATATGCCAAACATTATTACCCAAATGGCATTGTTTATTCATCTTATTTTTTAAGGGGGATTGTCATAGTCATGCTGCTCTAATGCCACTTATAGGTACCAGGTGTGCAGGTATGTAAATGACATCAGACATTGAGACAGGATTGGAAGATTCACAAAATAGCATTCTATCAACACAACACGGGCAGTATTTGATTGAATTTTTGAATGTAGATTACATAGGCCCATTACTTCTAAACTTATAAAAATACTTAGATTGCATTCATCTATTTCTTCACCTAAAAATTCTTGGCTCTAGAAGATGAGTTTGTAAGACAATTATAATTCCTTGGTTTTCTTTATATAGAGAATGTCTGAGTAATGTTAAAAATCCAATACTGTCTTTTAGAAGAAAATAACCCAGGAAGTAAAAAAGGTTTAGTCATTATCCCTTAAATTGCAATATCTCTTATTCACACAGGAAGCAAAAAAATTAAGCAGCATTAAAATATCTGCTTGATTTGAGCCTATTAATTTCAGTATTTCATAAACAGTAGTTAAGCATAAAGATGAAAAACATGTACTTGTGTTTTATTTAATCTTTGAGTCCTAAGACTTATGATGTTTAATAATGTCTATGTAAAAGGATAAAATATTCTAAGTATTTATCACATTTACTATGTTCTAATAGTTTGCTTTATCAGGGAATTTGCTATAAAATTATATAAATATTATAATTTAAACCTATGCATACGTTTTAGAAAAAGCAATAGGCTGAGAAAATATAAGGCAACTAAGTATCTGAGAATTAAAATAGAATTAAAGTGGTAATTACAATGTACTAAAATTAGGCAGATAGAAGGGCTTGAATTTCAGCCACATAATAAATGTATTTTAGGCATTTAGAGTGGGTAAACTTGAATGTTTTCTTATGAACATTTTACTAATAATTTTTTAAAAATCAATGGCAACACATATCTTTTCAACTAATATAAATAACTATAAAAGAAAGAACTCATGTAAGTGCATACTGTGTGTACTATTCCTGGAGCTGCATATGTAATGACTAATTCAATCCTAATAAATAATCTATGAAGTAGATACAATTACTACTCTAATTTACAGATGAGGAAACGGGCGCATGCAGAGGGTAGATAATTTGTCCAAAATCACTCTGCTAGTGAGTAAAAGATCTGGGATTAGAATGCCAGAATCTGAGCTCTTTAACCATTTTACCATTCTGCCTTTGCAGCATGATCAATAATCCCCTTTTGTTAAAATGCAAATATCTGGTTAAAATAGTAACTTACAATATTTTGTATTTAATTACTATAGGAAATATACAAGTAAGTTGTATAGAGTTTTTGAAAATAGGAGTATATGCCAGAAATCACATTCTTGGGCTACAGAAACTGAAGACATATCATGACATTGAAATTTTCTTTAAGCTGATTAGCAAAAGGGTAAAAAAGCCCACTACATCTGATAGAAAAGAGGTAAATAATACTTTTTATTAAATGCTTATATGCCAAACATTATTCTAAGTGCTTTAACTTATTTAATTCTACTGAAATTTTTAGAATACATCTTATGACTATCCTCATTTTATAAATGAGGTTAATTGGGAGGCAATGCTCACCATGTGCCCTCTCACCTCTATTCTTTATCCCTGGAAGCTTATGGATGTTTGGTGTTTTCTTGCTTTACATGGGTAATTTAGAAACTTTTAGGTGGCTTTTTCTGGTAAGGAAAGTTGGAATCTTTGATTGCATTGAAAGATAATTGCTGCTTCATGCCAGAATGGCGGGGGGGGGGGGTACTTTAAGGCATTTTGCTTTCTACCTGCCATTTTGCTAACTATGGCATAATCTGGGTTGGTAGAATGGTAATGGCCAGGAGCTCTGGAGTCCAATATTTCAAATCCTGGCTCTGTCTGTTCTCAGGTGATTTGGGGCAAGCTACTTAACCTCCAAAGACAGTGCTCGTGAATGGATCATAGGGAAACATCCCTGCCCTGTAGGGTACGGGTGGAAGGTGGTGAGGGTGGGGGAGAGAACTATGTGCACGTCAATGAAAGGGGCAGGAGGGCATAATAAAGTATCTAAAAATGTTTCCTTCTATCCTCGTTCAACATTTCCCATTACTTTGATGTTTTCTATTTGTTTAATGATGAAATCTGTTTGATTTCTGTCAGCTTCTTCTTAGTCACACGGGAACTTTCTCGAGTGAGTGTGCTTGCAGGAGAACTGACCTGCCAGGCCCACCCAGGCTGTGGTAGTGAGGTCACTTCACAGCACTTGCTCTCCGTCCGTGCGCCGAGTTTCCTGGTGTGTCACTGACGCTGTCTGTGGACCACACCCACGGGAACAACTCAGAAACAGATTTTCTGTAACCACATGTGACATTGGTGAGTTGGCATATTTTTAAAATAGGTCACATAGCTGTCTAATTAATCATTTTTCCTCCATTTATTTTTCCCAGAACAGGTTTATTTATAATAGTTATGAAGTGAAACTGCCAAAATGTGTTTGACTTGCGTTCATGCTTTATATCCCCACATTGTATTAAAGATGCACAAGTAAATCGAAATGGAAAAACTGCCAGTACCTGCTTTCTATCCCCTATTTTCAACTTACAGTCATATACTTAGGCACCTTTTGGCCCCATGGGGAAAAAATCTAACACTTATAACTAATAAGAAGAAGAAAAGAGAAAAATGTTAAAGAATAAAATGTTTCCCATCATAGTGGATTCTCAAGCACGTTCTCCAGGTAGGCAGAAGGCTAGCTGGATGTTTTTTAGCATAGTTGTTACCATTTGACATGGACAGCACACAGATTGGTATCTCCAAGAAGGCCAACTGGATGAGTCTCACTTGCCTCTTGCAAAGCACCAAGAGCTACACTCTGGAAGCACAGATATGTATTGAAGTACTGAGCACTAGATGCTATTTCTTGCACTAGATGCTATAAGGGAAGTTTGTGAATAAATTCAATGGGCTTCTGACGACTTTTGAAGTGCCACTGTACCAGGCCCGTAACAATGAGGTTTCCTTACCCTCCGATAAAGGGCGCACTCCTGCGAGTGGCGTTGGTAGGCGGTTGCTTCCTAGGTGCATCACCACTGGTTCATTTGCAGTCAGCCTTGCGTGTGCCGTAGTATAGAAGTCCTCCTTACTTACCCTCCTTCTTCTTCAGCTGGAACTCAGCAAGCTAGGGGAGATGTGATGGTGGCTGCAAACACCCCTCCATTTTCAACAAATATTTATTGAGAACTTATTCTGCATCTGGCACCAGTGATATCAAGATGAATTGATCATAGTTGCTGTCCCTGGCCACCTCATAGTAGCAACAAACCTAATATGCTTTGTCAGTGCAGACTGCTTTTGCTTTTGAAGTTCAAGTTGCTTTCCAACTCTTAACTATTCATAGCTTTTCCTTATAGCCTGTGGTTTTTATTTTTGCCTTTTGTTTAGCTCCTATGCTAGCATTAGTATTTGCAAATATGTCAGAGCATCTAAACTTTTTCCTTTTCTATCACCTTTTTCTTTTCACTCCTCTTTTGGCTCCATCCAGTGGGTTATTTTTCTGATAGTGCAAGCTAGTTGTGTATTATTTCCTTTGTGGTATTAACTTCTGTGAGGTCTTGACCTGTACTATCCAATACTGAATGAATGACTGTATAAAATATTTCCACAAATATATGTATATTTGAAATATTTTTATATACATATAAACTCTAGATGTGCAGCTACAAAGATGAATTGGCTATAGTCTTTGCCCCTTTTAGTCTATAAAGATCTGTCTTCCTAAAACAAGAAAAAACTTTATGATTTCAATCAGATAAAATTAATTTTGATGTTGCTTGGGCATAAGATGAGAGTCTAAAAACTTACAATTGGAAATCTGATGCCCCTACATGTTAGGCGTTCATCATTAACACAGACCTTTCTTAGTGAGAAAGTAGCAGCTATGCTATGTAACCCTCTCTCTCTTTCTTAAAATAATTTTCTTATGGTGGAAACTAAGCTGTAATGCAGCTTAAGTTTGGAACTACACCAAACAACTAGAATTTATTATGACCATCATCACCTTACCATTATCATTATCTTATCATAAATATTATTATTACTACTAATGAGATTTACAACTCTATTAGTTTTATGTTGATTCTTTCCGCCAGGAATTCCTCCCAACCCTACCCATTTGTTCAAACCTCATCCTAATTGTATTTATATACACAGAAATGACAATTTATTTAGTTACATAATACTAAAGTAAAAACCACTGAATTGATACTGATTTGGGGTAGAAAAACATTACCCTACTGAAGTGATATAGTAACATGTCTCTCAGACATAATTATTTTTTTCTGCTCGCAGCCAAAGAATATTTCTGAAACACAGTTAGGGTTATTTTGGGAGTCAGACACTTGAAGATCATCACTATTTGCTTGAGAAGGACCCCACAGACCTAGACAAAAAAGTGAAAAAAATAGGGAAGCAAATTGCAAACTGCACAATTCTAGTGCATGACATTCGCAAAAACAGTGATGTGACGGGTGCCTCTGATGTTGTGCAAAACAGCAACCTGCATGTCTGGAAGTACTGGAAACATTGTGGGAAGAAATAAGGACACCTCACTGAAGTGTTAGGTAGACCCATAGTGATCTCATTGTCTTTGAAAGTTATTTTATTTTTTAATGAAGTTTTTTTCTGTAAGCCATGAATATTAAGAAATAATCTGAATGATAAGAGAAATATAACTTCTTGGTAAGGAATTGACTTCACAATCAATATTCAATTTCGTAAAACTACACCATTGGAAATGAAAAAAGTAAATTTAAAGCATAAATTTTAAAAGTATATAAAGAGCAATTCAACTAATAGGAAAAGTAAAGCAATGGGAAATGATTAAAGATAGGCTATGACTCTAGCAATAGTTTAGATTGTTCAGATAGTACAAAACACTTAGTGCTGGGTAAAAATAAAAACCTCTTTGAACACTTCGCTTACATCAGAAAGATAATAAAAGAAATCACTGGTCTTCCAATATTGTGACTATTCAAACTGTACTAAATTTGTAGTTGGTATAATTGGCAGTGAAAAACAAATAAAAGTTGTAAGAATTAGAAAAGAAGAAATAAACTGTATTTATATGTATATAATGTGATTGTTTATGCAGAAAAATTCAAGGCTACAAATTATTAAAACTGAGAATTTAGTAAGGTTGCTAGATATAAGATCAATATACAAAAAATTGATCATATTCCAATATATCAACAAAGACTTAGAAATACTTTTTAAAAACATATCATTTATAAAAACAACCTAAAATAGTTGTTTTAATAGGAACAACCTATAATAGGAATGAATAAGTTTAATAAAACAACCTATAATAGGAATAAGTTTAATAAAAGACTGGCAAGGCTTTTATGAAGAAAGTTATAAAATTATTAAAGTGCCTTCAAAAGCACCTAAATACATGGAGAGTTATACCATGTTCATAAAAATGCAAACTCAATTTCCTAAAAATGTAAGTACTCCTAAAGTCGATGATAAATGAAATTCAGTTTCAATTCAACACAACCCAGCAGATGTAAGTAGTAAATAGAAATGAGTTCTTGGTATTTGAGGTGAATCGGGAATTCTTTGGAGAGTCTCATAAATAAATAATACCTCTGTTAGAAAAATAATCCTTATAAATTCTGTTATCAAAGGATAAATGTTCAGGTATATACTGCAATTAGAAAAGCTATCTTATTTACCAAGAACTGGAATATTTATGTCAATGTTAGGAGATTAATAATGTGATTTCTTGGCAAAGGAATTTCTGTCTCAGTTGCAAAATGGCATTTTTCACCTGTGACTCAGAAGGGAGGTCTGGAGTACCGGCCCATTGCCTAACATACAGACTTTAGGTTTCCAGATCTGGAGAGGAGAATGTTTTAGCAAGTGCACCCTGCCACACATGAAAGCATCCAAAGCATCCAGAGGTATCTGAATGACTATACCTCACCCAAAGGCCACTTGTTAAACTGTAACAGACATGCCACCTGTTCTTTCAGAGGCCAATAAGTGATCTTTGAACAGGACTGGAGTTAAAAAGTAAACCTATGCTTCACGTCTTTGCATTGTTATAACTAAAACCAAACAACTGACTTGCTGTAAGTATGTGAACAATATTTGCTTCTCAGATTGGCTCAGTGCTCACATTTTAAAGGAAGAAAAGTTGTGAAAAAGGTTTTCCAAATAGTCTGATTTGCTTTGAAGCAGTTCTTAAAACTATAACTCTATGTAATCAGCTAAACTTTCTGTACTACAGTTACCTTTCCAACTCTTTAACCATGAGTTTAAGGTATTTTATGGTGAAAAGAGTCAGTTCAAAACATGAGAATATGGATGCTCTTTTTAAGAGTTATATTATCTTTTTCCTTAAAAATTATAAATTCACCAGATAGATAAAGATTAAATCATTGCTCAATATATTTTTTTTTCTTATGTTTTCTCCAATGATATACAAAGATTAAATCCTTGGTCAATAAGCTTTTTTCTTTTGTTTTCTTCAATAAGTGTGAAAGCATCATCTAGAATTGGAAAACTCTCAGACTAGTGACATGATTGGTGTTTCCTTTCAACGTTTTCTTTTGTGTTCCTGGCTCACCCTCTCACCCAGCTTTTCCTCCCATACATCCTCTTCATTGTCAGAAAGGGTACTAGACAAAAACTGAAGACTCCATGGAAAATGTTTCCTATAATATAGGTTTTAAGCATAACTTAGTCTTTATATACTTTTCTCTTCTGTTGTCTTTCCACTAGTTGCTAAAAGTGAGTACAGTGTGAAAAGAGTAAAATCAGTCATGATATAGATGACTTGGACAGATCATTCAATTTGATCAAGTTGACACTTATAGAACATGCCGTCCAACAATAGAGGAATACACATTCTTCTCAAACTCACATGAAATACACACCAAGAGAGACTATTCTGCACCATAAAATATATCTTAACAAATTAAAAAAAAAAGGAATTATAAGAGGTATGCTCTCAGACCACAATGAATAAAACTAAAAATAAAAACAGGAAGATAGTGCTTATTTCCCCAAATATTTAGAAATAAACAATATACATCTGAATAAACCATGTACCAAAGAATACATTGCAAGAGAAATTTTTAAATATTTTGAATTAAAGAAAAATAAAAGTACAATACAAAATTTGTTGGATAGAGCAAAATTAATTTACTTAGAGAGAAATTTATAGCATTGAATGCATATGGTAGAAAAGAAGAAAGGTTGAAAATCAATAACCTAAGTTTCTACTTTAGGAAACTAGTGAAAAAGTTCAATTTTATATATATAATCCAATAAAAGAAATGCAAATAAATATATCACTTTTCACATATTGAAGTCAGAAATTTGTATTTCTAAAGTATAATATCCAGTGCTGGTACAGATAAAGTGAAATAAGAACCACATGTTAGTGGTAGTCATACAAAATGACGCAACCCTTTTGGAAAAGAAATTTGGCAGTATGGCCTTAAATCTACCTTTCCACTGACCTGGTATTTTCCTGTTAAATATTATAAAGAAATAATCCCAAGTTAAGAAAACATTTCACATAGAGAGGTATAAAAGCATTATTTATAATAGCAAAAATCTGAAAATAGCTCAAGTATCTAAATAAGTGTGACACTCACTGAAACAGTTGATGATCATGAAAATTGATATTTTGGGAGAATTTCTTATAACTTAATAATGTGAAAAAGAGTTCCTGAAACTCCTGAAACAAATTCCTGAAACAAAAATTGTATGGATAGAAATAATATCAGAAAGAAATATATCAAAACAAAAAGTTTCTTGGGATGCTGGATTTGCCCTTTCTACAGCTTTTCTGTATTTCTTAGAGACCCATAGTGGACATCATGGTTTTGCTCATGGACTTTGGAGACCAGTTGCTTGGGTTACAGTTTGAGCTCTGCCACGTCTCAGTTCTCATTTGTAAAGTGGGGGTGATGAGTAGAGGTCTCTTCCTAAGGTTACTGTGAGGACTGACAGTGACAACGTATTTAGAGTATTCAGCATTGGGGCCTGCCATACATGAAGTCCAGCCATCACTATGGGTTATAATAGGAAAAAAATCTTATCAAGAGTATGCACATTAGGGCACGTTCATTCAGATTTGCATAGGGGAGTTTTTATTTCCTCATAGAACTCTATTTACTTACCCTTTGGATTATATACATATTCAAGCTATTCGTTTACTCGTTGCAGAATATTTTTAGTCCATAAAGGAGCAATTAAATATCCTTTTATATAGCAAAAAATAGGGGTGGACATACTAGGAAATCACAAGTGTATTTGACTCTCTTTGTACATTGAAAATTGCCATATCTAGGCCCACCCCACTGAGAATGAGAAAAGAATTCAAAGCTATTGGCTTTAGCTACTTATTACCTCAGTTTGTAGGGTTATTTTTTTTTTTCTTTCCAGAGTAAGAAATAGTAATCTTTACCTCCTTCTTTTCCCCACTGGGTGGGTAGAAAGTCAGAGAATACAATAATTCCACTGAGCAAACATCCTATAGGGTCATTAGTAGGCTGAGACATCTCTTCTTGCTTCAGAATTCTTTTTAATAAATATTTTAATATTGCTTTAAAAGTGTTAATATAGTTCTATGTACTTTCATAGCCAGAAAGAGTTCTGTTTATAGTAGGAGTATCATGTATTCTAACAATAATTAATCATTTTTTTTAAAAGATTCTTTTTCTCGGTTGGCAATAAAACTTGCACTGAAACATTCCTGAAGGAAGGAAGGAAGGAAGTGGAAATGATGTCCCATTCCTTTATGATGAGGAATCTTCTGCAGTTATGTTAAAAAGACGAACTGTGTGTATGAAAAAGTGCTTGGACTTCACCAGAAGTGCTTAGACGTTTTTTTATTCATTTTGTATTAACTTTGACTTTAAGGTTTTTATTCCTCAAGTTTAATATATAGGGAATATTTCTGTGAGCAAATAGCCTTTATAAGTAGAGAAGATTTAAGGTAGGACATTGGAGGTATTATTTTGAGTTTTGCAGGAACATAAATGAACTTACTTTTACTTTAACCTGTGTGGTTATGGTTTCCCAATTTCTTTTGCCAATCATTTACAGGTTTTCAAAATGTACTAATACTCTGAAGCTGTTACCTTGAGCTCTGAGGACGGTGTCATGGTTTGACATTGCTTAATGAGGTCCTTCTGATATTCCTAGTAACTGAATCTCCCTTTTACAATTAGCTCCACTACACTGAATTTAGGGTTAAAACAAATTGTGCCATTGACTTATCCTCCAAATTGCATTGCAATCTTGTGAGATTTGAAATTAAAATATTTGGAAAAGCTCTTGTGCTTGAAACTTGCAGTACAAGTTTAGGATTAGAAAACATCTGTTGAAATTAAGAGCTCTAGGTAAAACCAAACTAGAAGCATATCTAGATTAATTAGCAGCTCAAATACATTGTCCTATATTATTAATCTTGAAATCACACTTATAGACAAAAGTTTTTGTTCCTTTTTTTAATCAAATTGCTGTTTAGGAGATTATGGGCTTTTTAAAATTGGTTTTACAATTTTTGGACAATAGTTTCTTTGATTTTAAGCTAAAGAGCTAAAAAAATATTTAGTAGCACCTTAGTACCCTTGACTGCTGACATATGAGTGCTTCCTGGGCAGAGAGAAGGCTCAATCCCAGTTCAGTCACCAAATCTAACTACTTGTGGAAATTAGACCAGGCTGGGGCCTACAGGATGACAGGTTTTAAATACATAAATCTCAGTGAACCTCAGTTTTCTCACGTCAAAAAAGGAGGTTGGCTTAACTAGCATCCAAAGTGTTTTCCTCTGCATAATAAAAATGCTTTATTATGACAATTGCAAATTAGGTAAAGTTATAAGATTAATGGTACATGTTTTAGAAATAGTTCACTTCTCTTGGAGATTTCATTTCTGCTCATTATTTCAGCTATGCCTTTATGTGAATAATTCTGAAACCTGCATCTGGAGACTTGACTGCACTGCTGAGCTCTAAAGCCAGGTTAGCTAACTTTCTTTGACACGTGACTGGCCTCACATTCTCTCTAAATCAATCTGTTCAAAATGGAATGGTATGGAATGGACTCCTACTATCCCACCTTCCGAAACAACTATATTTTCTGATTTTCCTATTCTTTTAAAAGGAAACTATAATTTCTTTCTTTCAATTTTAAAAAATGTACTTACTGATTTTATAGAGAGAGAGAAAAGGAGAGAAGGAGAGAGAGATTTATTCCACTTATTTATGCATTCATTGATTGATTATTGTATGTGCCCTAACCAGGGATGGAACCCTCAATCTTGGCACATTGGGACAACACTAACTAACTGAGCCTATCTGACTGGGCAAAACTATTATTTTTTCAATGAATCAGATTCAGAGTTACCAAGTCATTCTTAACTTCCTCCTACCTTCTGTCAGTTCCCATGATCAATGACAAAGTCCTGTCTATTCCTTGGATTTTGTTTTTTCTTCAATCCATCTCTCTGTTTCCATTTTTCTATTATTACCTTGGTTTAGACCCAGATCTTCTCATAGAGTAGCTCTTAACCCTTGTCCTAGGTTCTTTCTTTTCTAATTGATTTTATGCTATTTCTAGATAACGGTGATCATAATCACGTAATCCCCCAGCACAAGTTAGCCGGACTCACTGTAGCCTTTAACCTTTTGACCCTAATCTACTTTTTCTTCTCCACTTCCCATTGATCCAATAAACTCACTCTCCTGGAAGCACTTTCTATATTCACAGCTGAGCACTTATGTGACCATTACCAGCAAGGCTCACTCACACCAACTACAACATCCATCCATACTGGCCTACTTGTTAAGGGCCCAGCTAAGTACATCCTCCATGTAGCAGTTTTAACCTCCAGAGCCCACAGTGTTCCTCCTGTCTCTAATCACCTACTCCAGGTACTGCTTTATCATATTCTGCCTTAAGTTATTATATTTAAAAAAATAAAAACATAATCATACTAGTTATATAGTATTGCTAGAAGTTCAGAAGGCAGAAAAACAATCATCCTTAATATTTTGATATAGTCCATGCATTTTCAAATGTATGTTTTCCATAGTTATAATTAAAACATAAATATAATTTTGCTTCCTTTTTTCCCCCTCACTCAATTTGTAAGAAAAAAAAACTATAATTGAGGACAATGAAGTAATCCATGAAGGATAATGAAAGGTAGATAGAGGAACTAACCCTGTTGGTAGAGGAGAAAGGTGTCACAGCATTTATGGTCCGAACTAAATTTCCAAGGACTGCCAAAGCTAGCCAGAAGGGGGAGAGAAGGGGAGGCAAGGGAAGAGAGTGTGCAGGAGCAAGAGGCATGAAGCCCTGTTGTCTGCAGATCTCAGCAGATTGTGGGTGGAGCTAGAGGGCCTGTGGCAGGAACTGATACAGCATAGATGGTTGGGGTGTCAAGCCAAGCAGAATGACTTCCATTGATCAATGACAGGGAGCAAAGCAATATGTTAATTGGTGCTTGGGCCAGATACATTGGTGAAATTGCTAACTTTTAATGACATCTACAGCCAGTGATCTACTTGACATTTCTCTCCTTGTTTTTCTAATAGAAGCCTGGCTGTTTACAGGGTGGCAATGTGCCCAATTTAAAAAAATCACCTCCTTAGACTTCCTCATGGTCTGGAGAGGCCACATGACCCAAGTTCTGGACAATTAGATATAAACATGTGGGTAAGGTGGCTGGAAAAGTTTTTTAAGACTTAGCTGGCATTTATCTTCTCTTCTCTCTTTTTCCATTTTTCTTGCCTAGAACGGGGTCACAAGACCTGGAGGTGGAGCAAACATTTGTGACCATGAGGAAAAAAACCACACAAGTCATGATGACTTCACTGAGAAGCTGCAGTTGTACTGGACCGTCTACCTCCTGACTTCCTGTCATGTGGAGAAAATTCGTCTCAATTGGTTAACCTACTGAGTTGGGTTCATGTCACTGAATGCAATCCTATCTAATATAATATTATATCCTTTTCTTAGAGATTTGCAATGTACTTAGCATGTTAAAGATTCCAAGGAATCCTATTTAACTTGGTTTAACCAAATGTTAAGGTTATTTGACTACAGAACTCTTTTCTCTCAGAAGACTTAGTATATCTCACTGAACACGAGTGTTTTGCAGAAGTTTGGAAAATGCTACCCTCTTTGTGTTGATCCAGTAAATAGATGGTTGTGACAGTCTACAGGATAGGCAGTACAGGGGGAGAAAGGCATTAGGAAAGAAAGATAATGAGTTTCTTTTTGAATGTGTTGAATTTGAAGTGTCCATTGATAATTGAACATACAGCCCTGAAGCTCATAAGTGAGATTTGGAGGTAAGCAAGGTAGGTGGTGGTTAAATCCATGGCTCTCTGGGTTAAAATTAAACTGTGATTGTTATAGAACACATTCTAGGAGTGTTTTTACCAATGAGGAAATTGGCAGTCTAGTTTTGAACCCCTCCTTTAACTGCCTTGCTATGCCACCTCTCTGGGAAGAGGAAATGGGAAGAATAATCCACTTAAAGTCAGACACACTGCAGTTCAAATCCTGCTCATTTATTTACTTATCTGTGTGAACTTGGTTCAGACACTTAACTTCTCTGAGCTCCAGTATGCTCATCAAGGGGTTGAGAATGCATCCTTAAAGCACTATTATGAGAATAATGAAGTATTGAGCATTGTGTCTGGTAGCTTATAGATGTTCCATCAGTGCCAATTCCCCTTTCCCTCCAGCTAGGGATTTGTTGCATTGCTTCATACTTTCATTTCCTGCGTAGTGCCTTTTATAGATGTACGACAGCTTTTAAAATTAAGCTAGGACAATAATTTAGTACCTATCTATTAAATATCTCTATAGAACTGGAGATGAAATTCCAGGACAGGCAAATACTATATGATTTTACTTATACATGAAATCTAAAATCAAAACAAACAGCAAAACAAAACAAACACAGCCTGAAAGATGCAGAGAACAAACTGATGATGCCAAAGAGGAGGGGCTGGGGGACTGGGCAAAAACGGTGGAAGAAGTTTAAGGGGTGTAACCTCCAGTTATAAACTGAATAATGGGGATGTAATGTACAGCATAGAGAACGCAATCAATAATATCAGAACTTTTGATGGTGAAAGAGGGTCACTAGATTTATCAATAGTATATGTATATTAGACTCTATAAGGTATATGAATGTTGAATTACTATATTGTATACCTGAAACTAATGTAAAATTATATGTCAACTATAATCTAAAAATAAATATACAAAAATTTTAAAAAATAAAATAAAGATGGGAAAACATCACCAGAAAAAAAAAAAATGCCGGGGCAGGTGAAAAGAGATTGTATGTACATGACAGATTTGTATTTTACTATTTTATGTATTTAGCTAAATTTAAAGTGCTTCCTGTGTGTCTTGGTCTTTTCTAGCACTTCATAAGTATTAACTCATTTAATATTCATGATAAAATTATTAATTAGGCACTGTTATTATTCACATATAGCAAACGAGAAAATGGCTGCACCAAGAGGTTAGACAACTTGCCCACAGTCACACAGCTAGCAGGTGGCAGATCCAGGGTTGAATCCTGGGGAGTCAGACGTCATCGTCTGTGCTCCTAACCACTACGCTGCGATGGACAAGACGTAAATAAATAAGAGGAATCACCCATACTGCTTGCTGTTCTCTCATCCTCTGGAGGCCTCTGGCAGTTGTCTCGCTACCTATTTCCCTACACTTTGTGAAGATGTGGCCATTTGACTCCAAGCATCTTTTCATCAATGTCAGAAATAGCAATATGTATAGAAAGTCTTAGCTAAGAGCTGTTTAGGGGAGAAAATGTTTAAAATTGGTGTCAGTACAGTGCTGTCCAGAGCAGCTCTCTCTGCAGCAACAACGGAACTGTTCTTGTTTGTTGAACTTTCTATGCTCCATATAATTAATCTAAACATGAGAGAGCATGCGCACAGTTTTTGTTTTGTTTTGTTTTGTTTTTAAAGAAAAGTACTGCTTACCTTCTTGGAAGAGCATGTGTATTTTCAAAAGCTCTCACTCCCTTCCTAGGAATGAGCAGCTGTAGCCAGGAAGCACATGCGGTAAGAAAGAGTGCCAGTGGCAGCAGGCTGAGATTAAAGCTGAAGGAAATTCCCAAGATGTCTTTTAAAGGGCATTTGAAAGACATCGACCAGGTAGAAAACAAAATATAGGATTATTTCAATGGGAACAGCTCTCTATTTCTTTTCCTCTCAGTAGTCTCCCAGTTCAGAGATAAGATCGTATTCATGGAAAACTGATGGATAAGCAATGATTTAAAAAAATTGAAACCCACGTCCTGTCTTCAGTGTATACTTGTTGGATGATGTAAGTTTGGCACTTACATCTTTCACATCACTTTCTTTCTCTTTAAATGAGCACAACTATTCCTGGTCCTTCCCACACATTGATGCTGCGAGGATAAATGAGATGATGTCTATAGTTCCACAGAGGGAAGATACTAGATACGCTAAAAATCACTGTTTCAAGGTCCTTCCTTTCCTTAGAAATGCATAGTAACACCATGTGTATACAATGTTACTAAAGATTCAGATTTTCCATATGAGTGATTTTTTCCAGCAAATAGATACTTATCCAACTCTGGACTAACAATTTCTTTCTAAAATTTAACCATTTTTTCAAATTTTACAATTTTATTTTGTTTACTTTCGTTCCTTAAATGTATATTACCTGAAATGTATTTGAACAGGACTTTTTCCTTCTGGTTAAACAAAATATATTTTACCTTTTATCAAGTATCTTTAAGATATCAATATATAAAAAGGGGATTTTTGTTTGCTTCAAGCATAATATCAGCCGATATCACAAAGCTGCTAATGCATATTTAGGCTATAGCAATGTAAGTCCTAGACCTAAGTTAAGGGAACTACCATTCCTGTTTTATTCTATACCGACCCAGACAAACCTGAAGTTTCTAGATGCACAGCATAAGAGCAACAGTGGCAAGCTGTAGTGTATCTGAAAAGGGATGATTAAGATGGTGAAAGGTTTGGAAATCACGCCACTTGGGTGATTAAACGAATACTTGGAGAAGAGACTAGTTAAAAGGAGCAATAAAACTTCAAATCTTCAAATATAGCAGCACTATACACAGTAACCAGGACATGAAAACAACCTCAAGTGTCCTTCAGTGGATAACTGGATAAAGAAATAGTGTGTGTGTGTGTGTGTGTGTGTACATATAATGGAATGCTACTCAGCCACAAGAAAGGACGAAAAGCTGCCATTGGTGACAACACGGATGGACTTTCAGAGTATGAAGCTAAGTGAAATAAGTCAGATAGAAAAGGACGAGAATCATATGTGGGATATAAAACAGAAAGCAACAAGTGAACAAACAAAACAAACTGAAAGACACAGACAACAGAAGGGTAGTTATGAGTCGTGGGAGGATGGAGAGGGTAAAGGGGGTCAAATATATTGGTAAAGGAGGGAGACCAGACTTGGGGTGGTGAGCACACAATGCATGATATGTTATGGAATTGTACATTTGAAACTTCTATACTGTTATTAACCAATGCTACCCCAATAAACTTAATTTTAAAATACCTATCAGGAAAGAAATTGGACCTCTTCTGTAAACTCAGGTAGAATTTAAGAGAGGTGTCACTGTCGAATAAAACAGTACCAAAAATGAAAAGGGCTGCTTTCGAGGCTCTCATTGACTGAAATTTCTAGAAGAGAAACAGGATGGCCATTGGACAGACTGTGGAAAGGGTTCCTGATAGGGAGAGCAGCTGCGCCCAAGGACCCCTGAGGTCACTTGTGATGCGGAATGTCCTGTGGTCCATTAGGAACCTCACAGACCGTACTACGTGCGGTAGAGTGACACCTCCGCAGGCTGTGGTGCTTTGCCTCCGCGTTAAAAGGCCTCAGATTGCTGTGGGAGGTTTGTCCTAATGGCTTCTTTCTGCATTTCTCCCATCTTCCTTATTACTAGGTTGTCTCAGACTCATTCCTTGTTTTAATCACATTCTAAGTTATAACTTCTAATATGCTGTGGCCTGGAAAAACAGTGCAACCAAACTGAGCAACGTTGCAAGAACAGTTCAAGTGAAGACCCAAAGAGCTCTTCCACCAGTAAGACTTTTGGCACACCAACAGTTTGCCAGCTATTCAGTTCTTCAAGGCCCTTTGGCTTCCTTCCAAGTTCTCAGGAGTATTCTAGATTTAATTTGTCAATTGCGCAGCTTCTGGAAACTTGTTATTGAACTTTCATAGATATGCTAAGCTTTTAAAAAACTAGGAATCATTACTAAAATGTTCAAAAACATTTAATCACAGGCAATGATATACTTATCAAAGATTCTCCTTATATAAGTAAAATTTTCCTGAATAGCTTCTTCAAAATGAAAAGATAATTTCTATCTAAATTATGATTGAATTTAATTTGAATTTAGAACTAAATTAGACTACATAACCAAATAAAACTGATGAGAATGCTAATTACTTTTCTTTCCTGAGCTGTTTCATATATAAAGAACTGTTGTAAAGGTATAGATTTGTTTAGAATACAGAGAATAATTTTGATTTCACTTTTTTCTTAATCCCTGTTCTTAGTATAGAGCAATAATTTTAATGTAATTCAGTCAAAAACATTGAATGAAAATTTACTATATACCTAGCAGATATTCTCAGTTGAGAACAGTGAAGAACACAAGAAAAACACAATAATGGTTTGTATAAACTAAGGATAAAAACTGGCTTACCATTAAGGAACTTACTGTCATGTTAAAGGAAACAAGAACCAGGAACATAGACGGGGGTGGGTAAAAGTAGTTTTATAGTTGTGACTATGCGGAGCAGTTTATTCTTGTATTATTTCTTAAATAACATATTATTTGTCTGTATTACTTGTCTTATTATTGTTGATATTATTTCATATCCTTAATCATAACCTGCCTGTCTTTTTCCACACGAACAACTGTAAACCTACTTTTGCCCACCCCTGTATTATGAAGGCAGGATTGCTGCAGGTAGTAAATGCTCTTGAAATGTCCAATGAGAGGTGTAGTTTTGCCTCAATATGCTGCTGTATGTTATTATATCAGAAGTTAATAATAAATGTGCATTTTCTCCTTCAAAATTAGTTTTGACCATTAGGTTAATATTGTTGCTTAGAGCTTTTGGCTGTTATAATTTCCTATCATTTATTTGGTAAAAAAAATTAATTTGAACAGGTGTTCCAGGGACTCCATTGGGGCCACATCTATAAGACATGAAGAAAGTCCCAAACATAGCTAATATTTGAAAACGCAAAGTTTTTTTCTAAAGTGTTACATGAATCGCAGTCCCATGCTGTCTGCCACTTGCCAGTGTTGAGCAGAAGAATAATTTTAATGTCTCCCAAGCAGATGATGTTGATCTCGCCTCAGTTCCTCTTGGGAGATTTAAACTTCTTATACCTTCCCAGCTGAGTCATTATAAATAATACCTACATGTGCCCCAAAGCTCAGAATTGTCCTCATCAGTAACACACAAAACTGAATGGTATCTGTAAAGTAGTTAATTTTCTGGAAAACATTCAAAGGCACAAAATAAACACTGCCATAAAAATTGCTTTCTACTTAACTTTGTCCATTTCCCCATTAACGTACACAGAACAATGTTTTCGTAGAACTTGCAAAAACCCTAGACTCAAGTGCTATTTAATCTCCTTCCATAAGCAGCAGCCTTGAGCAATTTATCCACAATTAGTTACTTGTGGTTGCTACTGAATTGTTCCCCATAACATTCCACAACATTATTGTTTCACAGCACGACGCGCTCTGCGGAGTGACAGTGCTTGGAAGGACCAAGGACGAGCTCTTTGTCTGGTCCCTGTCAAGAGACGACAATGTTCTTCAACCGCCCACGAGCTAGTCCTGGGATCCTTTTCTTGAGTTTGAATTGGGGAATACCTTTTACGTCAAAAACGGATACACCTCCCAGTATTGATTGCCCAGCCGAGAGGTCCTCCCAGCCACTTAGCAGTTAGTGCGCCCTCGGATGCCTGTGACCCGGGGCCGGGTTGGGGGTTTCTTCCTGGGCTCGTGAGACTCCCAGAGAAGAGGTGGCTGGGGTGCGAGGAGAGAGAGAGAGGGAAGGCTTGTTTTCCCCGGGGATGTGGGAAGTAGGCGCTAGTCTGTTTCGCGGTTTTTTAAGCCCCTTGGCATGCCCTGACCTGATCAAGAAAGTCAACTGCTCTCTGGAATGTTCCGGGAGAAGGTGGGAGACTGCTTCCCCGAGGAGGCCTGTGGGTGCAGGAGGGCACTAGGGGGGTCACGCAGGGAGATGCAGGGCAAACGCCAGGAGGGACACAAGATAAGTTGGGGGCTGAGGTGACGGGCGCGCGTGGGGGCTAAGGCGGGCGGGACGAGCTGGCAGCGAGGCACCGGGGGTGGCCGGTTGGGCGCTGGGATCCCTCCCGGGGCGGCGTTGGCGACCCGGCCACGCGGGCTGCGCCGCCCCGGCTGTCAAGCGAGCGCAGGGGGGCGGGCGGGGGGGCGGGAGGAAGGGGTGGAGGTGCGAGGGGAGGAGGGCTGGCACCGGAGCGCCGCGGCGTCGGTGCAATAAAAATGCATCCCATGGAACTGCCCATGGAGAAGGACGGGACCGAGACGCAGCAGCCAGAGGAGGTGGTAAAAGCCGAGGAGGACGCCCAGGAGACGGCAGCGGCGGCGGGGAAGTGAAAGGTCTCGCAAAGTTCAGCAGCAGCTGCTGCGAGCGCCGAGCCCCGGGCTCGCAGCGGAGGAGCCGCAGGACCGCTCCGCCGGGCCGCGCGGCCGGGCCGGCTATGGTCCCGGGGCCCCCGCCGCCCCCGAGGTGCCCGGACCCCACCAGGCCAGTGCGCAAGGGTAACCTCTCCGCCCGGCACGACCCCGGCCCGCGGCTCCCAGCCGCCGGCGACTACTGACTAATCCCGGTGCCCCAGGAGGAGGAAGAAATAAAGAGCCCCGGTTCCTCCCGAGGACCATTGGCGCTTCATCCCACCGCCGAGAGGGCTCGGCTCCCTCCCGCACCCGCCCGGCCCCGGTCCTCCCGGCTCCTCCCGAACATGGGGAGCTGCGCGCGGCGGCGGCTGCTGCTGCTGCTGCTGCTGCTCTGGGGCTGCTCCGCGGTGGCCGCAGGTGGGTGGTGACGCCGCCGGCCCCCCACCCTTCTTCCCTTGCTCCTTCGGTTCCCCACTTCAGGACGCGGGGGTGCAGGGGAGTGCGGTTTGGGAGCGCCGAGCGCAGCTCCCGAGAATGAAATGAGTGGCCATGTTCCGCCTCTTTTCCCCGGTCTCCGCAGCTTACAATATTGATACTGTTGATTTTTTTTTTTTTTTTTGTAACTGCGGTACACACGCCCTTGAATATCCTGGGTGCGCCCTGCTGGAGATACCGTGACCTTGGTTTCTTTCTCTGTTTGGGCTAGTAAAAAACTGTCTTTCCACTTTGTGAGGGAACAAAGGACCAAGCTCGCCATCCCCCGGCACTTCATGGCCTGAGGAACGATGGGGAGGGGTGGCCCAGCAACCTCGGGCGCGCGTGGGCCGGGGCCGCTCTCTCGTTGAGAGCGATCGCGGCAGTTCCCGACCTCATGCTGGGTACTGAGAGAGCCAGGTAGGGACACCTGGGGCGGGGCGAATGCCCTCTCGCCGGGGCAGTGGCTGGGACGCAGTGAGACCCGGGGCTGGGACGGTAGGTGGTGATCACCCTCGGTTGCAAGAAGCAGGCTGGCTGCCCCTGGGGAACTGGTACCCTCGCCGAGGCTCCGCGGGAGGTCGGAGGCGGGTCTGCTCCCTGTCTCCGGTAACTGGACGGCCGGCAGAGGCGTAGTCAGATGCGCTTTCCCTCCCACTCCCAGCCAGGCTTTCTTGGGCTGCCTGTGGCCAGCCGCTCCTAGCTCACCTTTTTTAAACTAGGGAGTATCTTCTCCTCTACCACCCTCTTGACGGTCACCTGGTTTCCGATTAAACAGAAGTGCAGCTCAGTGTGAGGAGGAAAGAAAGGGAGGGACTCTTTGGCCCTCCGGTCCTCCCAAGTTACCTCGCTTGCTCCAGAGAGGGGAAGACAGGAACGGGCTGGTGGGTGGAGAGCATCACTTTCCTCTTCCCTTCGGTTGCTTCCACCTCGTCCCCAGAGCCGCTGACAGGTAGTAAAAGCCAGGCTCTAGAATCCGCATCCCAAACCAGTCAGACTCATAGGAGCATCCTTGCTATACTCGGCTGATCATTTATTTAGGTATCTCCAAGTGTTTTGTCCACTCATTATTTATCCAGCTCCAATCTTTCCTGGACTTCTTGTTGGTTTAGAGGCAATTGAAACTTATCCAATACTTTCTTCAAGGAGCCTTAAAGGTCTAAGATTTTACTTTATTTCTTCCTATTTGTGAACCCCTGCGTGGACTTACGCATGCCCCCCTAAACACAAAATGAACTTTAATAAACCTTTCCCTTTTCAAACCATGTTATGGCAAAAACATGCAAGCAATCAAGAGGTTGTAAATAAATATCACAAGCCAAGTGTTTCAAGTCAAAAAATACTTGTACGGGCAGTATATGATTTTCCCTGAAATGCTTGGCAGGTGAGTCATAGCACATTGTGTATTTGGGCGATCCTGGCCACGGGCAACCACTGCCCCAGCTAACCAGAGCAGCAGGAAGTAGAGTCCAGGCATGATGCACACTTGAATGTGACATTTAAAGAATATGCCTAAGAAATCCCTTCCTTTTGGCAGCAAAGGCCACGTGGGCCTCAGTGTGTGAAATGTCTCTGTTTCCCGCTAAGCTGTCATTTGGCTCTCCGACAGTGGTGCTGTGATAACAGCTCAGAGGTGCTCCCTGTTAAGCAGCACAAACGTTCAATTAGCCAGAATTTGGGGTTTGACTTCCTTTTCTTTCTTTCCCTGTCTGTTTTAATGTTTAAAATAGATGATTTTGCTTACGATATTCATAATTAAAGCAAGAAACCCAAATTAAAGGATTATAATATGTAGTCAGGAAGTTAATAAGTGGATAATGTTTATCATTTTCAGTAATTTTGAAACGTTAAAGTCTGTTGGACCTTTGTTTGGCTGGAAGTGCATGTTTCTTTAAGAAGGTGCTTTAGTTCACAGATAATGTTTAAAGGTGCTGTTGGTGGCAGCCAGTCTGTAAACATTCTCTTGCTAAGCAAACAGGTAACTACTATATAACCTGTCATAGGTAGAAACACTCAAGAGGCAAAGAGCATGTCAAGTAAGCTTTTCTGCCATTTGGCAGTTTAGAGGGGTTTTTTTTTCCTTATTTATATTTACTTAATATTAAAAGTAGCTATTGGGCATCTGAGTACCAGCAGTCTCTAGCTTTGCCTCCCAAATGCGATCCCATTGTATACTGATTAAGTATCTCATGTTGCTTTTCCTAGGGAATTTGCCCCACCATATTTTTGTCTTAAAAAATATAATGAATTCGTGGATTGAGTGCGGGCTGCGAACCAGGCATCGCAGGTTCGATTCCCAGTCAGGGCACATGCCTAGGTTGCAGGCCATGTCCCCCAGCAACCCCACATTGATGTTTCTCTTTCTCCCTCCCTTCCCTCTCTAAAAATAAATAAATAAAATCTTTAAAAAAATATAATGAATCCTACATTTCCTCCTTAATGCATTCCCATAGTTATGTTAGATAATGTTAAGGACTCAAATTATATTTGAAAGACTAAGTTGGATGACCTCAAAAACATTATTGTTTTGGATATTTTTAAGTCATGACATCAAAAAAAATTATATTTCAAATATAGAGAGTGTTTAGAAAGCAAAATGCTTGAAAAGAGTTAGGCCCATTATCTTTACCCCAGTGTTTCCATTTGTCATCCTCTTGCCCTTTACCTTTATGTATTGAGATGTTTAATCAGTATACAATGGGATCTCATTTGGGAGGCAAAGCTAGAAACTATTGGTACTCAGATGCCCAATAGCTATTTTTAATATTAAGTAGAGTGATTTTATTTTCTTTCATGTGAATTTTACATCTGAACATAAAATGCACGTACACACTTGTGTACACAAATGTGGTGTAAATACAGAGTATTTATTTGTGCTCGAATTTGGTAGGATTTCCTCTTTTCTGAAAGTCTGAAGCTCTGTAGTGATAGGTTGACTGTTGAAGATGAACTAGGTGGACAAAAGAGCTTTCCAGATGGGTTTGTCTTGAATAACATATGCTTTCCCTTTCCCAGGACCGAATGGAGTGGCTGGAATGAGTTCCCGCTGTGAAAAAGCCTGTAACCCTCAGATGGGGAATTTGGCTTTAGGGAGAAAACTCTGGTCAGACACCACCTGTGGTCAGAACGCCACCGAACTGTTCTGCTTCTACAGTGAGAACACTGATCTGACCTGTCGGCAGCCCAGATGTGACAAGTGCAACGCCGCTCAGCCTCACCTGGCTCACCTGCCAGCCGCCATGGCAGACTCGTCCTTCAGGCTTCCTCGCACGTGGTGGCAGTCTGCTGAGGATGTGCACAGAGAAAAGATCCAGTTAGACCTGGAAGCTGAATTCTACTTCACTCATCTAATTATTGTGTTCAGGTCCCCCAGGCCGGCAGCCATGGTGCTGGACCGGTCCCAGGACTTTGGGAAGACATGGAAGCCTTATAAGTACTTTGCAACTAACTGCTCAGCTACTTTTGGCCTGGAAGATGATGTTGTCAAGAAGGGAGCTCTTTGCACTTCTAGATACTCCAGTCCTTTTCCGTGCACTGGAGGAGAGGTAAGGGCACACATTTAACTCTACACTGTAAGTGAGGTAGAAAAATGTTACCAGCCCACATTTTTTTTAAAGCATGAAGGTATACTTGTAGCAACATGAATGAAATTAGAATTTTTCATGAGCTTTATTTGTCATAAATTATTTCTCACTCTTAGACATGAATGTGTAGTCATTTTCAAGCAGGTTGCCCACTGGCTGGGTTTAAGTCGGAATTCTAAGACTTTAATTTTTCTTTTTCTTTTCCCACTATCATCACTCTGCCTTAGAGGTTTTAAACACTAATGGTTTCATCAGTTAGTGGTACTGCACTCCTGCAGGGGCAGGAGTTACTCTGACAGCCTGTTCCTGGAGCCAGTGCTGCTATCTTCCTGAAACTGTTAACATAAATAGGAAGTAAATAAAAATAAAGCCAAGGGAGAGAAAAAAAATCTGTTTGTCAGAAGGATACTTTGTATGACATTGGAGTTTTATTGTTAAGATTACAGGAGTGCATAGCAAGCAAATGAGGGTAGGTTTCTTTTTTAAGCTGCAGCAGTTATTTTCATATTCAAGGACACATTAACCAGTTTGGGGTCTCGGGTCCATCCTGGGCCCCAGACCATGCCGACTTCGTTTTACAAAAACCTACAACCTCCTTAGCTATTAGTCCCTTTTTTGTATAGAATGATTTATCTTTGTTTCATATATCCTTTCCCTTGAGGAGGAAGCAGGTGTTTTTAACTTATGTGGATGTACCTCTAGATACATGAAAACATTCGGAGAAACTGGATGAAAGCAGATTGAGAGAATGAAATACCTTCATCATGTAGATCAAGATATATTGAATCAAAAAAGAAAAGAGAGAATATAATTTTTATAATTCTGGTACAGGTCATGAACACACAGATTAAATGAGTGGTTATCAACTAGGGGCGATTTTGCTACCGTGCCCCCTCCCAGAGGACATTTGGCAATATCTGGAGACATTTTTGCTGGGGGAGGGACATTGCTGGCATCGAGTGTGTGGAAGCCAGGGATACTTCTAAGGCTACAGTGCACAAGCAGCATCTCTTCCACCCCCAACAAGGAATTATTAGCCCAAAATGGCAATAGCACCAAGGGTAAGAAAGTCAAGACTAGTTGTTAGACATGCCTCTAATGCATATAGTACAATGGCTACAGAGACCAAGATAAACACTCTTTTAGCAGCTATTACTGTTTGCAGACCTCCCAGATGTTAGTATTCAGTAAACATTTATCGAACCCCTACTACGTGTCAGGCACTGTGGTCAGTGATACTAATTCTGACTTTGGTTTTGTGGGGAGGGGTGCTTGCCAGGGGCTTGATGAAAAGGTTGATTTGGGAACCTCTTCCCCCCACTTCTGTAGGTGCATGTGGACTTTGCTATATGATCTAGCTATTCCTTCTGTGTGCACTTTGAAGCCCAGGAATAGTGCTACTGGCACCAGAACCAAAGAAATGTGGCACAAACAGCAAATAGACAGTTTTCCACTTTTCTTCATGGTCTCTAAAGTTGGCTTAATATTGTAAACCCATGTGTGCCCTGCCATGATGGGACATTTTTAAAAATACCAGGACAGGAAAGAGGCAGATAAGTTAGACTCATTGTTTTCTTATGTGGAGAACACTTTGTGTTGCAAACAAATGAATGGCTTGAACTCTCAAATTGCTTTGGAATTGATCCATGGGCTGATATCAGCTCCCTGCATCTCAGTGCTGCTGGGCCATGTGTATCTATGAAGTAGCAAAAGTACAGTTTCAGTAACCAGATGGCAGGTCTGCTTGCTTAGCAAACATCACATTGAATGTATGACAATGGCAATAACTTAGAGATGACTAAGGTGACATTTAGTTAACCTACAGTGGAAGCAAAAATCTTGTCTTTTTAAAAGCCAAACTACTTATTGTCATCAATGCTAACACCAAATTTCCAGCAGATAAAGACCAAATTAGTTATTTCCATGTACAGTCACCTTTTCTATCCAGTTAAAAACTTTTCTTCATTGTAGTTGTTATTTCAACAGACATCTTTCAGTGGCAAGACAGACATCAAGTGCCACCTACTTCCCTCTAGAGCAGTATTTGCAAGTGGACATTAAACCGTCAAGGAATCTCTTCCCTTTAGAGGGCAGGTTTGGGAATGGATCTGTCCCTCCTGAGATAGAGGACAGAGAAAATCTTCCTCAAAGATAAAGACCAGAGCAAGCCTCCCTGGAAATGATTATTACCTACCTCTCCTATACTGTTTTGGAATATCAATTAGTTCTGAGCTATAACTTTATTTTGAGGTGCACCTCTGTATCATCAATATCTATCTTTGGAAATTGATCAGAAAACTAAGCCAATTAATCTAGTGTCAAATAAGTAGTTTCCAATTTCATTTACTGCTTGTTTATAATATTATAGGCCTATATCTTCCTCCATTCTCTATAAGACTTCGTAGGACTTCTCTAGATGTTATACTACTATTCAGGCTAAGATAAATATATCCCAGACTTAATTTGTTTCCATTATTTATTCCAAAATAGTTCCTTGGGCTTTTAAGGCCTTAGAGAGCCTGTAGCTTCATGTCAAAGAAATCAGATACCTACATTTACAAAATTAAAGGCACCAGTCATCCAAAAAAGGCCAGCTAGCTCAGTTGGTTAGAGCAACGTCCTGATACTCCAAGGCTGAGGGTTCAATCCCTGGTGAGGGCACATACAAAAATCAACCAATGAATGCACAAATAAATGAAACCATAAATTTCTCTTTCGCTTGCTTCCTCTTCTCTCTTTTTTTCTTTCCCTCCCTCCCCCCCTCCCTCCCTCTCTGTCCCTAAAAATAAATCAATTAAAAAAATGTAGGACTAGGCCCTGGCTGGTGTGGCTCAATAGATTGAGTGCCCACCTGTGAACCAAAGGGTTGCAAGTTCAATTCCCAGCCACTACACATGCCTGGGTTTTGGGCCAGGTCCCCAGTTGGGGGCGCACAAGAGTCAACAGATCGATGTATCTCTTGCACATTGGTGTTTCTTTCCCTTCTCTTTCTCCCTCCCTTCCCCTTTCTCTAAAAAGAAATAAATAAAATATTTTAACAAAAAAAATGTAGGACTAAAAATCCCAGAAGAATCCTTTTTAAATCAAAGTTAAGTCTGCTATATAGAATCTTCCTAAACAGACCAGCAGTTTCAAACAATATGGTAGGGTCATCCTAAAATTCTCCTTTATAGGAGCAGATCGAGACTCAGGTACAAGTGATTTGTCCAAAGACAGTCAGTTATATCGCATAGGTAGGACTGAAGCATGTCTTCCTACTCTAAGTCTACTCTTTGTTCCATAAAACTATGTTCTCTCTTCATAATTGGCCCCCAAGAACTGCTAGCAGAGAGATTATATGCATGTCTCTCTCCTTGCTCATTCTCACTTGCTATGCATTTGGATATGACGTGAAGGGAAGAAGAATTGGCCAAACAACATTCCTCAGAGCGGGAATGTCCTCTGAGATATCTATGGTGTTCTGAGAATAAAGGTTCCATGGTCAAAGCAGGTTGGGGAATACTGACTGGGTTTAACAAAATTAAAGATTTATAAGCACATGAATATTTGCATTATTTATCCTGTGTCCCCAAGTGAGAGAAATATAGGTCATAACACTCACAGACTCATTTGTCCATGGAAAACTCTTCTTGTACAACTCCAGTTGCTGCCTCTCAGAATTCCAGAGGTCCCCAGAACACAACTTGGGAAATGCTGGGGTGGAGGTATATAGTGCTCCCAAAAATTCTGGTAAAAGGCACAGCCCAGAGAGATGCTGTACACAATTTCAGTTATGCGAGATGAATCAGCTCTGGATATCCAATGAACAGCAAATATGACTATGGTCAGCAAGACTTGATTGTCAACTTGAAGTTTGCTGAGAAGGTGGATCTTAGTGTTCTCACTACACACATGTAAGAAGTGGTAACCATTTAGGTAATGGATATGTTAATTAGCTTGAAAGTCATAGTTATTTCACAATGTATATATAATGATCAAACTGTACACCTTAAATAAATGCAATTCTTAATTTTCAAATATACCTCAATAATTTTTTTTAAAAGGTACAGACAGGCTTGGTAAGACATCAAGGCCCTCTGTCAACTGGGGCCTTAGTCTCCTATTCAGTTGGAGCAATAGATAATAATCACCTTGAAGCTAAAGATGATAGGTTAATTAGACTTTTTCGGGATGCCAAGAAGCACCTAAGATTACCTCTGGTACAGAGAACAGAAGGAAGTGGGGAGATGCAGCAAGCCAGACAGTCCTCATGGAGCTCAAAGTCTGATTATCACTGTTTAGGAAACAACATCAGTCCAGTGACTCCAATTCAACTTTCAGGGGATGGAGTTACCATCTCCTCAGGAGTTAGCATCACTCGCTCCCTGTTCTATTAATTCTTATTAAAAGAACTCTGTTCAGATTTGGATGGCAACCAACCAAACTGTACAGATTTTTTTCTGCAGGACATTATGAATATATAATGTTTGAATAGAGGAGCAGCACAGAGGGGCCAAGAACAGGGGGAGGTTGGGTCTCCAATGAAGCTCTGGGCAAAGATTGTTAAAGAGGGCAAGGGCTGCGCCAATCTTACTCAGCTCTGTATTCCCAGCATTTAGCACATTGCTTGGACCACAGTAGGCATTTAGTAAATCTATAACTGAATGAATGAACAAAGGGATGCTATGACAAGCAGGGGTAGTGTAGGAGAATATCCTTAAATGAGACAGATGAAGGAATGCAGGGCTTGGGTAGGGGATAAGATTCAGAAACTCTGATTTATGTGAAGAAGCTGAATTGGTAATAATGTAGGATAAGTTGTGGTTGAGGAAAGGTGATTAATGAAAGATCTTTTAAAATGTTTATTTATCCATTTATTCACTGAATAATTTCTGAGTTGCTGTATGTCTGGTCCCATTCCAGGTGCTGGGGATAGAGCAGTGAGCCAAAGAGATAAGAATGCCTGTCTCCATGAAGTTTCAGTTCTAGTGGAGGGAAGGGGGCACAGAGGACAAATAATTAAATAAAATATACAGTGTGTCAGTGTGTGATAGTAAATAAGAACTAAGGAGAAAATAAAACAGTGTACGGGCTGGGGAATGTGGCAGGGAAGGGCTTGCTGTCTTTAAAACAGATGGAAAGATTTGTATTTGATGGAATAGATTATGACAAGAACTCTGAGTTCCTGGCAAGTTTTCAGAAGAGAACAAAATCTGTGATCAAGGGTTCCATTTCTTTCCATTTGTAGATATGGGAAAATGAAGTTGTGTGTTTAAGTGACACACATTGTTAAAAATCCCTCTGGCTAGTGTTTCTTAGAATGAGAGCTTTGGAAAAGGAACCTAAATGTCATCAGTGGAAAAGAACATGACTGATGACTAATCTGAAACCTGAAGAAAGTTAAGTGACTTGTCTACAATTACTCAGCTGAAATCTGTGTTTCCTGACGTCAAACCCAGTGCTGTTTGTACCAGGTTAAAGTTCCTTTGTGCCACGCCAGGTAGTGTGAAAGACACAAACACTGTATGCATTCCTTTCCTTCACAGTCCTTACAATCTGCTGGGTAAGAGATTAAATGTGATAATTTATTAGCTTATTTCCTCCAATATGTTGGACAGGTAATATGCCTTTCAAAATCTGAGTATTTGTTTGTTTCTTTAGGCCATTGGAAGGATTATGTTTCAATACCTTGTGATAAAGTCAGTGTAGCACAAGTATGCAGAAAATGATAAATTACTTAATGAGTCTTCTGCAGGTATTTACATTTATAATGTGCTAAGCAATATTTAGGATATTTAAACTGAAGAGCTAAAGCAAAGCAACACAGCATAGGACTGTTTTCTAAGCACTATTCTTTGGTTAGCTACTTCTTTCTTCAGTCATTGAAAGCTGTTTGTGCCTATTTCTGCAGCAGCGGAGGGCATGAGTCACAGTGGCAGCTGAAGTCAGTTGAAGTCTTCCCATACGCCGGGCGCCCTGTGAAGTGCACTGCAGCGCTCATTCTCACAAGAACCCTGTTAGTTGGGTAGTAGGATCAGACCCATTTTACAGACGAAGACACTGAGATTCATTGAGTCCAAGTAACTCAGTTGGAATCAAATAAATAATAGCTGACCTGTGCCAAAGCTGGGATTATTAGCTTGCCTTGAAATTATTTGTATAATTAAGCTTTATTATCACTCTAAAATGTCACACAAAAAAGTGAAACTCTAAAACTAAATTGCTGTAACAGTCCTTAGGTATTACCTACAATTTACTGTTTAAATGATAATTTGTAAATGGTAGCATGAACTTTTCATTTAAAAAGTGGATAGTTTTTTTTTTTACACTGACAGGACAATTATTTAGAACGACTAAATATTGTTCGTAGTTAATGTTGCCCAAGATCATTTAAAATTAGCTAAACATGAATGAGTATGACTGTTCTTCAATACCATTCAGCATACTTTTAATTGCTTGATTTGTTTTAGGGGGTGGGGAAGTACTTTTTAGCTAGCTAATAACTGCTTAAGTCGTCCAATGCATTAATGTTTTGCTTTGAAGGATATTCTCTGATACAATTTTATTGAACTTCCTTGAAAATAAAATATTGTATATATTTGTTTAGAGGCTTCAATTATCCATACCCTCGGACTATACCATTCTTATAAGGGTATGGCTAGAGATTTATAACAGCACATTACAAAAAAAAATGCCTTTAGTTTAAAGAAAACCCACAGGGTGGTTATCAATTAAAATTATTTAAGGAAGTGACATAAAAATTAGAATGAACGTAAAGATAAAATCAATAAACTTTGATTTATTAATTTCAAAGGAGGATTTTTCATCCAAAAATACTTTCTTTATAGTTATTTTTTAAAAATCTGTTTAGCACATATTTGCTTTGTATTTTGTTTGATTTGATAGTTTAACTTTGCCAATATTTAATTAAAATATTCTGGAAACTTTGAGACAGCAGATTGTAAATGCTGAGTTAGTAATGAATGATTTACATTGAAAACGTAAGGCTGAACAGTGAAGAACAGATGAGGAGCAGGCACCTGGAGGTCAGGCATATCTGGCATGCGTGGCAGCTTCCTACCAAGCACTTGGAGAACCTTACAAATCAGAATGGGGGTACTAGAGGTTTAGGGGCCCTGGAAGATGAGGAGAATGAACCATGCCAGAGACTATGGAAGTTATCACTTCTGATCGGTATTCAGAAGTGTCTGAGAAGCTGATGAATATAGTCTCTCCCTCCTCCGCATGGCCACGCACTCTGTGCCGCTCACATGTAACTGTAACATCACGTCCCCATGCTTCCTACTCCAGCAGTGTTTGCTTTTGAGGGATTTTGTCCCTTCCATCACTGTATATGCTTTGTGGCTGTCAGCCCCCAAACCTCTGCACCTAGCTCACATCCCTACCAGGCATAAATGTCCAAAATACATTTGTTGGATTGAATTTTATGAAAAGAACTATAACTGTTTGTTAAGTGTGTTGGATGTTACACATCTACGAAGTATTGATCCTTTCAAATTAGTTGTGATTCAATCATTCTTTCTACAAATATTTATAAAGTGTCTCCTATGTGCCAGCCACTATTTCAAGAGTTGGGGATACAGAGCAAAAAGTTTAAAACCCCTGCCATTGAGCCTACATTCTAAATGTAAGGTGCCGAACAAGGTAAGATGTATAGGATGTTAGCTATTGATAAGTGTAAGTAAAAATAATAATAAAGCAGGGAAGGAGGCTAGGAAGTAGGGAGGTGGTTTTGTGTTTGATTTTTTAATGTTTAGACAGAACTCTCAGGGAAAGCTTCACTAAGACTTTTGAATAAGGACCTGAAGGAAAGAGAAGTGAGCAGTGAGCACATCTAGTGAAAGAGCAAAGGCCCTGAGGTGCCCTCAGGGGAGCGAGGAGGGTGGTGCAAAGGCTGAAAGTCAAAGTGCAGTACAATAGGTTAGGTCAGAGGTCAGAGATCCTGGAGGGTGATGGGGCCTTGTAAATAGGTGCCTAGGATGGCTCAAATTTACAACTACATCAGTTAAACCCTATTAATTATGTTTATCATGCCCTTTCATTTTTAAGTGGATCCCAATTCAGACCATTAATTATTACAAGTTATTATTATAAGGTCATTGCTTTTACTCTGAATGATATTGAAAGCCATTTGAAGTTTTAAGCAGAAGGGTGATGTGATCAATTTATTTTGAATAGGACCACTCTGGCTTGTGTGTTGAGAGAAGATCGAAGTGGGAAGGAGGAAGATTATTAGCTAACATGCTATTGAAATCATTTAGGTTAGATATCATAGTGCATGGACAGTTAGATATCATGGTGCATGGACAGTGGGTAGCCGTGGAAATGGTGAAAAACGGTTGTGTTCTGGATCTATTTAATGGAGAGAACCAATAGCATTTTCTGAAAGGTTGGGTGTGGAGTATGAGAGGAAAAGAGTAATAGGGTTGGTTTTAGCCTGAGCACCTGGAAGAACAGAATAGCCATTTACTGAGATGGAGAGGACTGTTGGGGGAGCAGATTTGGAGAGGGATGCCAAGAGCTCATGTTTGGACACATTACGTATGAGTTGCCTGTGAGCTATCCAAGTGGAGACACTTGGTAGGTAGCTGGATCTGTGAGTTTAGTGTTCAGAGAAGAGGTTTGGACTAAATATATAAATTGGGAGTCATCAGTTTAGAGATGATATTTAAAGCTGTAAAACTGGATGAGATCATCAGGGAGTGGGTGTGGATAGGGAAGAGGAAGGTCCAAGCCCTGAGCCCAGGGCAGGATCAAACTGTCAATACAAAAACACTTGACATTTCCAAGGCTTATACGCAAACCAGTCTCAACAATCTATAGGTCCAACAGTTGTTTAAGCAGCAACATGAATCAAATAACATTGACTTACCATGGCCAGAACAGTGGTGTGAATTCTAAAATGACAAGTGAGAGAGAAGGCATAAGAGCTGCAATTTGAGGTTTTCAGAAGACAAACCAAAACAAATAGAGGGAAGAGAAAACACTGGATAACAAATGATAATGGAAAAAGAGAGAAAACAGTGTAGAAGGAGAAAGGTATCTTTGAAAACACCATGCTGAAAGAGAAATGCTGAGTTTAGGGGCCTTCAGGTTTTAAGGGCCTCATATTCATTTTATCTTGATTCCTCCAACTTTTCGTTATTTTTAGACTCAGAATTCCAACTATAGGAACAATGTGTGTTTGCAATGCCCCTAGGCCATCACAGTATTGGAAATGAAATTAAAATATTGCATTGTACCCATTTTTCTCTTAATATATTATAAAATTTGATTTGTGGAATGTGATGCAGAGCATCTTGCTGTTTTAATTAATGTTTACTGTGCTGATGTTTAATTGTTCCATTAAGAAAAGAAGAGAAAACCTACATGTAGAGATCACAGTAGAATGTGCAATTACTGTGCTGGGCATTTTGCACACGTCTCACTTTACCTCTATAAAACATTCTTTTCCTGGACAGCTTGGCTTGTTAACGAACAAAAAAACAAAACAAAGCAGAACACCAACCTCTTTCTATGTCATATTTCTCTTCTTTTCCTAACCTTCCTGCAACTAACAGAGGAGCAGAAGTCTCTCCAGGTGTCAGCTATATTTGTTGATGTACACTTTATAACCACAGTTCCTAAAACAAACAAAAAATATGAAAAACATTCAGATGTTTTCTGCATGACGCCATGCTTATTTGAGCTATCACTGTTTTTCAGCAGCTACTGAAAAAGACTTTGTTCTAAAATCAGAGAGAGAAAATGTTATCATTTTCATATGCTTCTGCAGTGTTTCCAGCTGAGCTTCTTTGCACAATGTGGTGTTGGGTGAAGGGGGGTGTTTTGGGATTCTGGAAAACAACTGCCTCATGACATTGCCTCTGGACAAACTTGTGCAATTATTTGGTTCACTTGGGTAAACCACCAAGCTTGTTACTACTTCTCCCTAAGTAAGAACTGTTATTTCAAGTAAGTCAAATCCAATTTACCTGCATTTCTAGAGTTGGGAGGAGAAAATAACTTTGAAGAGAGAGGTTTCAATATTATTTTCTTCAATAAAACAAACAAACAAACAAACAAAACTTAAAAAAAAAAGCCCCAAAACTTGTAAGCTATGTTCCTTTCCTATTGCCTGAACTTCATGTAACATAATCCTTCCTTCAAGGAGTCCACAGTCGGATTGAGACTTTTAAATTATTGTCTCTTAAAGGGTGAGTAATAATTCAAAGGTAGGAGAAGGAATTCCATGAAAAAAATGCATATGTATATAAGTATAGGGAAAGTAAATCCTTAGAATGGGTAGAGAGTATAGAAGTGGGGGGTAGAGGGGAAGAGAGAGGGATGTGGGAAATGAGGCTGGTCCTGGAGACTGAAGTCGGATTGTCCAAGGTCTAGTGAGTCAGGAATTTTGGGCTTGATCTGGTGGGTAGTAGAGATCAACCAGCAGTTCCCCTGGGCAGGGATAACATAACCAGAGCTGTTTTAGAAAGACAACTCAGGGAGCAGTCAAAAGACTCTTGAGCAAAACTTATGAGGTTAAATTTAATAGTGTTAAACATAAATGCCTCTTTTAAAAAATGATTTGTACAATCACTAGAAATGTGTGACTTACCAGTTGTTCATGTGAAAAAGACCTGAGGGTTTCAGCTGAGTGTAATCTCAATACAAGTCAATAATATATCGTGACTACCAAAAAAGCTAATGCAACTTGAGGCTACACTGGTAGAAGAGTGATGTCCCAGACAAAGGAGAGAACAGTCCTTCTGTTGTGTTCTCTAGCTGAAGCGTAGCTAGAATATTATGTTTGGCCAAGATATTCCTATTCAGAAAAAGCTGAACAGAACTGGTGAGATCAATTAGAAACCTCATTACATAATGAAAAACTTGGGATATTTCACCTATGAGAGAGGGTTTATGGATGTTTGGGCATTGCTAGCATTCCTCAGATATTTGGAGAGGGATTAAATGGGTGCTGATGCTTTCAGGAAGCAAGAGTATGACCAAAGAAAGACTTTCCTAAAAGCTGGGTGTATCTGAAAGACAAAGAAGCTCCTTTGAGTTTTTCATCAGTGAAATGTTTCAGCAAAGGCTGAATGATCTCCAGGGAGAGATGTTACAGAGAGGACTCTGTAGTCATGTGCAGATTTAAAGGTCTGTGTCAGGACTCTCTAATGTCTCACCCACCTCTGAATGCATAGATTATACCACAGAGTGAGTAAATGACCGAAAAAAATCCTTCACATCCAAATTACTTAGCTAGTGATGACAGTCTTCCTGCTAGGTAGGCAGAAGCCCTCACTTTTGGTATAATCTTTTTTATGAGATATCATTTCTTGTAAGGCTAGTGGTCCTTTTTCATAACTATTGAACATAAGGAAGTCACTAAACTGACAAAGAAAGAGGAGGCAGGGAAAAAAGAAATGAGTCCCTATTCTCCGAGTCTCTGTCTTGTATTAATGCATGACACTTTGTTTACAGCTTATAATATTACTGGGTAGCATAATGTGGGAGCAGGAGTCCCACATCTAGTCTATCACCAGGTTCTGGTGGCTCTGTCTCCAAGCTGGTCCTCATCTCCACTGTCACCATTCCAGTTCAAGCTCCATCATCTCACACCTGAGCCTCTCAAGTAGCCTAAGTGGCTCTTTAATTTAGGGGTCTTAGATTCTTTGTTTGTAAATTGAATCAATGTCAAAAAGAGTAAGATAAGGTATACACACATTTTTATAAATGGCTTACTACTATATAAATGCTAATCGTCATTCATAATATAATTCAATTACATCATTGGTGAAGTTGACATGCCAACACTGGTCAACTGTCCATGTTTATATTGCTATGCATTACTATAGAATGCTGGGCATTACTATGCAGGGACATGAGGTTGGACACTGAAGAAGGCTGATAGGGAAAAAGAATGGATTCACTTGAAATACAGTGTTGGAGGAGAGATCTGTGGATACCCTGGACCGCCAGAGAGATCAACAAGTTAGAGCAAATTTGGCTTCAAATATCTCTGGAAGCAAAAATGACAGAATGAACCTCTCCTACTTCAGGCACGTCCTGAGAAGGCAGGGTTCCTTGGAAAAAGCAATAACGCTGGGAAAGTAGAAGGCAGCAGGGAAAGAGGAGACCAGTATGAGATGGGTTGACTCCATCCAAGAAGCCACAGGTACAAGTGTACAGGAGCTGAGCAGGGCTGTCGAGGACGGGACAGTGCGGACGTCTCGGTCTCCACTGGAGCTTAGGACAGCATGTAACACACACACATGTCCAAGAGTGTCAGGAGTCTACATTTTTGCTTAGTGCTTTTGGACACTTACTTAGCATCTGTCTTAGTCATTTAATAGTTGATAAAATTAACATAAGGAATTATATACTTTTTATGAAAGCAGTAGCCCAGTCATCTTTATAGACAGGCAAAAATAAGCTGGAAGGAGTTAGATTTAGAGAAAATGAACAAGTCATATGTACAAAGGACAAGCTTTATGCCATATTTAGTCCTACGTGTCTATTTGTGACTCTACAAATTCTTTTTAGACTATACTATGAATGTTAAGTACTAGATAAGGAACTAAGTTTTTAAAGATAATTTTAGATGGCAATGTTATGATATGATACCCGTATGAACCTAAAGCAACATTTCTTATCAAAACTGAAAAAAATGTAGTCACCCACATCTTGTTGGCATTTCAGACTCAAGGAGGAATTCCCAAATGATTCAAGTAAGTAGTTGCTCTGTAGGGAACTTAAAGTGAGCAAGCAGAGTTTGGATTCTGGCCCTCATCTAGATTCCCTATTCTTTCGTTAGGAATAGATACTCCTCATGATTTGTGTGGCAGGTTGTTGTTAAGGTTAATGCTCTTTTAAAATAATATGCTTGAAAAAGTCTCTTTGAGGCCCTATTCAAGTTAATAAGATTATTAATTTGAAATTCTGCAACTATAACTCTCAAGCACCTGCTTATCAAAGAACTTGCACCAGACACATATGGAAATTCATGGCTGGGAGTTCAGTGATGTGCTATTTCTGCTCCTTTTTAGCTTCCTTTCTTTAAAAGCCCACTTACAGCATTTAACTACTTCTGTATGGTCTAGCAGGTGCTGTGAGTGGAACCAGGAAGATATGTTCCCTATGAAGCTGTCCCTGGTACTGTTGCCCTCAAAGGCCATTTTAAATCTCCTAGTCAATTTCTAGCCAGTTACTTTACTCACTTCATTGGTAGGAAAGGGGAACTGATTTGTATCACAGGTAGCTACTGAATATTTAGACTGCTGGCAGCTCCCCACCTCGCCCCACCCGTTTGTTACCTCAGCCTTTCCTGTCAGTTTGCCTGTCAGTTTAGTTGGCATGTAACCAGAAATATTATTTTCTCATGAACTAAATAATACAATGACAGATGTTATGGAAATATGCAGATAATATTGCAACATTCTATTCAGATGTAGAAGTAACTCTTTCATTCCCTTCTCTACTTTTGAAAATAATGACATTAGAACTATAATTGTGCCTTCCTGTTTTACCACAATTAGAGATGAGTGCTCAAGAGGTTACATAATGGGTGTTCTCATAGAGAGCTAATTTTTTCCTCCTAGTTCCCTGTCTCCACTCATCAATTCCATTTCTTCCTAAACTGCTGCACTGAAAACACTGTACGTCTTTTAAAATCTGAATATTCTCTACGTTACAGAAAAATATTTGAAATACATTTGGATTAAAAAAATAAAATTAGCCCAGGTCCATGTGGCTCAGTTGGCTGGAACATCATCCCATACACCAAAAGATCATGAGTTTGATTCCTGGTCACCGCACATACCTAGGTTGCAGGTTTGGCCCCTGGTTGGGGTGTGTATGGGAGGCAACCGATTGATCTTTCTCTCTCACATCAGTGTTTCTCTCTCTCTCTCTCAAACCAATAAATATATCTTTGGGTGAGGATTAAAAACAGAGAAATGTTTACTATATGCCATTCACATATTAAATATTGTGTCAAACAGCATAGAGACCCATTACAATAAAATCCTTCCTTTAAAACAAATAAAATTAGGAAAAGAGATGTTCAGAAATAGAGATTAGAGTTTGTTTGACATCTTAGAGAGGAAAATGTCTGGAAAATAATGTTATCAGTAACTCGTGCATAGAAATAAAACAGCTCATCTGTCACTCAGCCCAGAATGGTAGATGGTCTAGAAATTATGTGAAGTGATACCCGGTAAATATTTTACCTGGAGAATGAAAATTAAGTTGATGGCTGACCTTAAATGTTTGATGGACTCCTTATTTAGGATAAAAAATAAACTTATTTTGTGTAGCTCCCAGGCCAGTATCAGAAGTTGCAGACGACAGATCCTAGCTTAACACAGAGGAACTTTCCTATAACTAGAATCATCACAAACTGAAACATGCTGACTGATGAAGGTGTGGGATCTAGTAGAGAATGAATGAATATTAGCCAGTCCAGTGGAACTTCCTGTATTGAGAAATTTGGGTTAAGTAGCTTTATATTCTCTTCTGATTTTTAAGAGTATTTGGAGCTGTTTTCTAACCTCACTTTGACAGCTTAATTTTCAAGAGTTAGGGGACAACTGAAATCTGTACATATTATTGATTTTTTAAATTCAGTTTTATATCCAGAGTACATACCAGAGTGCCTGATATGAAGTAATGATTGAATTAATAAATAAATGATGTAGTAAGTAAATGATAAGAATTCCATTATTAAAAAGTTTAATGTCACATAGACCCAGAATTTTATCTTATTTAATCACAGCTTTATCATCATTCAGAAATAAAAATGACACTGATGATAAGAGATATAATTAGAATTTATATTAGCCAAGTTTGCAAACTCTCCAGGTTGGAAATGTCTTTCTATCATCTAAAGTATAAGAAAGAAACCCTTTTAGAAACTGAAAAGAGATTTAATTTGTTTCTCTTTTGGAGGTTAGGATTTCATTGTGGGCTTTCTTGCTTTGTAAGACTTAAACATTCTAAAACACTCTGTACCTCCAGCTTGTCTCCTTAGAACCTGTACTCTGGAGCAGAAGAAAACAAACAAATTTTATAGTATTTACTGTTTTGTGCCTTTACGAATCCTATAAGTTGGGCTACCAGTCTTTCAGTGAACTGACTGTAGTTCACTGAATGTAAGTCAAAGCAGAGGAAGAGAGCACCTGCTTTTCAGTTTTTAAGCCAGTGACTGGCCTTTGTTTCTACCGAGAATTTTCTTCTAACTCAGCTTTAGCTCCTTGCCCTCTTCCTTAATCCGTCCCTTGCAACTATCCTTACATCTCAGGTCGGAAGTCAATGGGAGAAGATCAATGCATTCATATCTACTGGGAAAACTTTTCTTGAGGGCGATTCGTCCATCCTGAAGGTCTCCTACCCACGAAGGACAAAGTGCCCCTGTGCCCCTAGAACAACAGTAACAGCAAATACTTGTCTGTGGTTTAGGGAAAGTTGGGAGGTCCCTTTGAAGTCTATTTGTTTGGTAGTCAAGATGTCCTCACCAGGGTAACAGTGTTTAAAGTTTGATATTTTTAAAAAACTTTAATCAGTACACTTTGGCTGCTCCTGATTAAGTGTCCTAAATTAAAAGATGAAAGTACATTCTAGTTAGGTTGGCATTATGGAAATCCCTCAACAGGGACACACACGTTCAACAAGAAAGCTAGCTTTAAAGTCAGACTGCAGTAGTTCTCCCTGATATCCATGGGGTATGTTGTTCCAAGACCCCCAGTGGAGTCCCAAAACTACGGATGGTACCGAACCCAATATATACTGTGATTTTCCTTATACATACATACCTAGATTAAAGTTAAACTATTCTTGTAATTTGGGACCATTATTAAGTAAAGTAATGGTTACTTGAACACAAATACCGCAATATCAAGACTATTGATCTGATAACCTAGATGGCTACTGAGTGACTACTGGGCAGGGAACATATACAGTGTAGATTCACTGCATCCCTGGGAAGAACCTAGAGGGATGGAGCAAGGTTTCATCATGCTACTCAGAACACCATGCAATTTAAAACTCATGAATTGTTTATTTCTGGAACATTGCATTTTCACACTATGGTTGACCATTGGTAAGTTAAACCGAGGAGAAAGAAACCATGGGTAAGGAGAGACTGCTGTAATTGCCAACTATGGTTTTTTATGGCACCCAGTCAGGGAAACTGTTTTATGTATATATATATTTTTATAAGGAAGATTGAGGTGATAAATAGAGGTGAATAAACCATTTTAAAGCCTTTACTGTGAAGAAATAGCTGAGGCTTTAGCCACGGTGGATAATTTTACTGGCTTTTGGTCTTGTTAGATTTTAAGAGTTGTCTTACTTTTAAAGAGGAAGATTAAAAAAAAGAACTGTGTTTATAAAAAAGGAGATATATTAGGTAGACTTAGAGAATTCTTCTGGGTGTTAACAACTGAGTATTCATGATTTATTTTTTTTCTAATGTGACTAGGTTTTGTAGGCCAATAGGGGGTCCAAGGATGACTCTTTAGTGCATTTTTTAAAGTAGTACCTCTATTGGCCCGAGGGAGGAAAATTCACTTTGACTATATACATAATTTTACACTATTTTACATTCTGTGTTAAAATACCTTAATATTGTAGCTAAGAGCCTGAGGCGGAGAAGAGTGTAAGTAGCTTTGTTCTGACCATGTTGGAAGACAGCAGGGCCAGAATGAAATTCTAGGAACTTTTAATTCAGTAAGTGAAATAGCCACCAGAGCTGTTGTAATTTCATCTACTTTGAAAAAAAAGTAGATGAAATAATATAATACTTAATACTTAAATAATACTATAACACTATAATATAATACTATACATACTATAATACTTAAATACTGAGTATTCCTCTAAATACAACAAACTATATAGAAAGTAATTTTATTTGCAAGTTTTATTTGCTGAAGGGAAAAATCTCAAGGAGAATCCTCTACCCTTTAGGGAGGAAGGGGAGATGGGTAGGGAAGGAATAAGAAAGAAAAAATAATTACATTTCATATTCAAACTGATCTTAAAATCAGATAGGTTTTTCCTTTTGTCTCATTTCTGACACTCCATAAGTTACAACATGTTATCAATTTGAAATGGGATTTCTGTTTCTGCTAGTGAAGGATTAGCTGCTATAGTAATTACCTTCCCACATTAAAAAACTGGAAAATCAGAAAGCCAGAAAAAAATACGTGACACAGTTTTTTCAGACATTGGACAATGGGCAGCCTGAACGCTGATTTCTGAGAGGGGAAACAAACACAGTGAGCCCTCAGACTGCCCTGCCTACTGAGCGGCATTTCTGAACCACAGCACAGGGAGGGGAACCCAGACCCCGATGATTCACTGACTTGAAGAAACAACATGTGACCTTTTGTGGCTTCATTCGCTTAGTATAATGTTTTCAAGGTTCATTCATATTGTGGCATGTATCAGTACTTCATTCCTTTTTATGGCTGGACAATATCTCATTGTGTGGGTGTACCACATCTTGCTGATTCACTCATCCATTGATGGATATTGGGTTGTTTCCACTTTGGGGCTACTGTGAATAACGCTACTGTGAACATTCATGTACAAGATTTTGTTCAGACATAGGTTTTCAATTCCCTTGGGTATGTGCTGAGGAGAATTGCTGTCTCATATGGTAACTACATTAAACATTTTTTAGAAACTGCCGGACTGTTTTCCACAGCAGCAGCACCATTTTACACCCTCACCAGCGATATATGAAGGTTCCGATTTCTCCATATGCTCACTAACAACTGTCATTACACGTTTCTGATTACAGTCATCATTGTGGATGTTACGTGGTATCTCACTGGGGTTTTGATTCCCATTTCCCTAATGACTAAGGATGTCAAGCATTTTTTCATGTGCTTATTGGCCATTTCCAAAACTTCCTTGGAGAAATGTTTATTCAAGCCTTTTCCCATTTTTAAATTGGTTTCTTTTCTTAGCATTCTATGGGTAGATGTGACATAAAGATAACAAATATTAGAATTAGGTACATGGGGTTTCTAATCCCAGGTCTCAATAATCTTGGATAAGTTCCTTAATAACAAAATATATTTTCTACCTTTAAAATAAAGATAATACTGTGGGCCCCATGTGTTCATTCGAGGATTAGAACAGAAGATGTATGTAGATGTGTGACACAGTCCATCAAGAATAATCATTATTAAGCCCTGACTGGCATAGCTCAGTGGATTGAGTTCGGGCTTCGAACCAAAGCATCACAGGTTCGATTCCCAGTCAGGGCACATGCCTGGGTTGCAGGCCACAGCCCCCAGCAACTGCACATTGATATTTCTCTCTCTCTCTCTTTCTCCCTCCCTTCCCTCTCTAAAAATAAATAAGTAAAATCTTAAAAAAAAGAATAATCATTATTAATGTTATAACACCTGAAATGAATCTCTTATTTTCATTTATTTCTAAAATATTTTTATTTGTTCATATTTAGAGAGAGGAAGGGGGCAGAAATACGGGGAAACATCGATGTGTGAGAGACACATCGATCAGTTGCCTCCGCACACCCCAACTGGGGACCTGGCCTGCAACCCAGGCTTGTGCTCTGATTAGGAATCGAACTGGTGACCCTTTGGTTCACAGGCTGGCACACAACCCAGTGAGCTACAACAGACAGGGATGAATCTCTTATTTTTTAAATGCTGTCAATCAATTCATTCATATATTGACCCAGGTTTTTTTTTTTTCCACCATTGTGAAAGATGTAAAAAAAATTTAATTACAGTTGACATACAATGTTACATTAGTTTTAGGTACATAACATAGTGACTAGACATTTATATAACTTATAAAGTAATCACCCTGACAAGTCTAGTACCCACCTGACACCATATATAGTTATTACAATATTGCTGACTATAGCCCCTATGCTGTACTTTACATTCCCATGACTGGTTTTATTGCAGGTAATCTGCACATCATAATCCCTTCTTCTTTTTCACCCAACCCCCTCTTATCTGGAAACCATCAGTTTGTTCTCCGTATCTGTGAGTTTGTTTCTGGTTTGTTTGGTTGTTTTTTTTGTTTGTTTGTTTTGGTTTTTAGATTCCACACATAAGTGAAATCATATGGTATTTCTTTGTCTGACTTATTTCACTAACATAATATCCTCTAGTTCCATTCATGTTGTCACAAATGGCAAGATTTCATTCTTTTTTTTGTCTGAATAATATTTCCTTATATATGTACCACATCTTCTTTATTTGTTTATCAATAGATACTTAAGCTGCTTCCATATCTTGGCTATTGTAAACAATGCTGCAATAAACTTAGGGGTGCATCTGTCTTTTCAAATTAGTTTTTTTTTTTGATTTCTCTAAAGTAAAACTTAGCCCTTTCTTCCTTGTTTTTGTTCTGATACTCATTTTTTTTGCCTCCCACAAATGGCTGTTCTGCCCACCCTGCCCACACTGCCTATAGCATCAGGCTTTCCTCTTTGCCAGATTTATTCTCCCGAAAGGAAGTTCTGATCATTTAACTCCCCTGAAGACCAACATAAGACTTTCCATTAGTCTATAATTAAACACAGTAAGCTGTAATGTAGTGGTAATAATACTGAAATCTAATAATAATACTGACTCTAATACCCTGGTTTCAAATATTAGCTCTGCCACTTATTAGCTAGGTAACCCTAGACAAGTCAATTAATGTCTCTTCAGAGATTCTGTATCTGAAAAATGTGAATGAATAATAACATACCATAGGTTTATGGTAAGGATGAAATTATAATAATAATAAAAGCAATTTGTAAAATGCAAATCATTAAGCATGAGTATAATCTTTCAACAAATATGTGTTTATTCTTATATTGGCCAAGCATTGGCTATACACCAGTGGACAAATAGAACAGGCCCTCTGCCCTCAGGGAGCTCACAGTATAGAGAGGAATATAAGCAATTAAAAGAGAAATGATAAGTTCTACGTCTGGAGGAAATAACAGGTGATTGAGGTAGCACATTGGAAAAACAGCTCATCTAAGCTAAAAGTGGAGAGGAATGGCAAGGAAAGCTTTCTGAATGAAATGACATCTAAGATGACACCTAAACAATAGGTTGAATTGACCAAATAAAAGGGTGGGAAAGTGTGTGGCAATGTCAAAGAGGTGTGAAAAGTATTCTAGGCAGTGGGAACAGCATGGGCAAAGGCCAGAAAAGGGAGGCAGACCATGGAGCTTTCTAGGAACAGAGAGGAATTCAGTATGACTGCAGTACAAAGAGAGGAAGTTAAGAGTTGGAAGGGATGGGAGTGATAACGCAGAGATAGTGCAGGCAATTTCCAGCACAGGTCAAGCAAACAGAAGGTATCAGTGATTCAAACTGTGCACCCAGCATGGTGATAAGAAACAGGTGATCAATATTGGGAAGTTGCCTGTGTAGACAATCAACGTCTGTCTCCTAGCCACTGTGTTACATTCACTGATAGGGCTCAGTCCCAAAGACAGGAGAATGGCAAAAAATAGGGCAGAACCCAGGTAAAAACTGTTCACAACCCAATTTTATGTATAAATGGCATTGATTTTCAAGGCATTTCTACATCTGGTACCTTTTAAAAAATCTTCATTGCATCTTTGTGAGCCAAGCAGGTGTCATTACTTTTATCAAGGGTACAATTAGTCCCATCCATTAATAGAATGAAGGTGGCACAGTTAGTCCTATCCATTCATTATTAGAGTGACAAGTAGAGGTGGGATAAATTATATATAGTATTTTCTTTAATCCTACATGTTAAATTTAACTTTAATCCAGGGAGGCTAGCTACAAAACAAATGTAAAATGGGATATAGTGGGAAAATCATTAGACTGGAGATCAGAAAACTAAGATTCTAGTCTTAGCTCGGTCACAAAACTATTGGTTGACCTTTGGCAGGCCACTTGAAGCATTTTGTGCCCCAGTTTTCACTAGCCAGACAAGATCATCGATCGCTAAGGACTCTTCTTACACTCACATCCTGTGACAGTGAGGACTGAGGGCAAAAGAAAGCTAGGACTCCAAATGCATTGGAGGATTTAAAACATTTATTTTTAGCTCCAATCTTAATTTTTATTTTAGTCTTCTGTCTGGTTTTTCCTTCCTTCTTGTAGTTCTGTAATTTCCTACTGAAGATATTTAAGAAGCTGCCTTTTCATCACTTCAAAACTCTAAATATGCCCTTAAAACATGCAAAGAGGCTTTTGTGTACTTACAAATCGAGGTTATTATCGTACAAGTAAGTCACTTGAGTGCACTGCATTCCTCAGCTTGCTCCACTGAGAGCTTTATTAGGTTATATTGCCCTATCTTAGAAGGGCTAGTCGAATAGATAAGACTTTCCCACTTTAAAAAGTGAACTATCTGATGAAACAGGGTGCCTAATGCTCCAGAGTGTAAGCAAAAGGATTTTGGTGCTGCCCAAAAGACAGACACACTTCTCTAAGACAAGTAGTCGCTCCACTTAAAGTGACACAGTCAAGGACAAATGTTCTAAAATTAAACCAACCAGCTGCTTTCACACAGATGCCCACCTGTCACTTGTGCTGTCTTCTCCTGTCCAGTCTTCTCTCTTCGTGAAACCAGAACTCCTACTCACTGAAACCCTTTAAAAGCCTGAAACTTCACATACTTTCCTAAAGGTTACCTATCCAGGAAAGCAGAAAGCCTTTTTCAAGAACATATTAATATTAGGGTACCCGTACTGACTTAAGGAATCTATACTGTTGGAGCTTTTCATCTCAAATAACTAAACCTTGAACTCAAATGGTGGCAGTATCTGGCTTCAGAAGTCAACTGACATTAAACCTTCCTTGTTAGTGGGTGAATACAAAGTAAATTTTAGGAACTTAAAAATCCCAATGTGTGAATCCCAGCAGAAATTTTAGGAACTTAAAAATGAGAGTTTTCAGTTTGGGGATAGCTTGATAAACAGTAGAAATGGAGACAAATACAATGGTTTCTATATTTAGGTCTTAGGTATGTCATCAACCTAACAATAAGCAGAACAATTGTCAATGTATAGTAACAAGCTTCAACTGAATTCACCAGATGCTATTTGTAAACAACTAGTAAACAGCCATATAAAACAAATGATGGCTTTGTAATACAATTGGAAATATTTGTTGATATAGATGTTATTTTAACCATGCTTAAATTGAGTAGGGAAGAGATATGATTATTCTTATATAGAAGTAGTTTTTAGTATAGGTGATTTGTCTTTTTATTAGATTTTGTTAGATTATTAAATTCCAGGGATTCCTCTCTAAATGTGTTGTCATTCTTGCAGTTGGTATCAGTTTATTATACTCTATAACTATTCAAATTTGGCACTCAAAGAATATTTTAATATTAATTAACAGTAAATTCATTTTTCTAAATAGTAACATTTTATTAGTTATATGGGGTGTAGTATATGATTAGCATACAACTAAGATATTTTGGAAGATGATAAGTAACCTAGTATATTCTCTTAAGAACAAAATGCAGCCCTGGCTGATGTAGCTCAGTGGATTGAGCATGGGCCTGCAAATCAAAAGGGCGCCAGTTTGATTCCCAGTCAGGGCACATGCTTGGGTTGTCAGCCAGGTCCCCGGTGAGGGGCTCATGAGAGGCAACCACATATTGATGTTTCTCTCCCTCTCTTTCTCCTTCTGTTCCCCTCTCTCTAAAAATAAATAAATAAAATCTTTAAAAAAACAAAATGCACATTATATAAATAAAATTATATTTATATTAGTACTCTTATATCATAAAATAAAAATAAGCCTATCTTATCATGATTCCATACTGAGTCATTCCTTTAATATGTATTATTGAGAATCTCTAAGACAAGGTATTAGATAGGAATACAAAGATGCATCAAAGCATAAGATAAATAAAATTATTAGAAGTATCATAAATTATTAAAGTTATAGTGAGGGCTTACTTATCTTTTAAAAGCTGCAAGTTACTAAAAAAAGAATTGAATAAACATATGAAATTTAAATGTTTATATTTTAAAATATTTTTCATATTTATTAGTTTGGTACGCCCAATAAGAAAACTCACTTATTTTTCAAGCTTTTCTTTTCTGCTAAATGTAACCACACATCTAAGTTTGTTATTATAAAACTTCCAATGTATCATTGCTATGATATTTTTATACAAAAATAAGGGCTTGGTCCAGTTGTAGTTTTATAGATGGTATGAGTTAAGCTGACTTGAGGGAACAGAAGTAAATGAAGCGAGTCCTATGATTGCCTCAGCTTCCTTCCTAGAGAGCATTTCCACACTGGAGTGCAGTGAGTAGGAGCCAAGGGGAAGCCTAATGTATTTCCTGAATTAATAAGCTGGGAGTCTGGGAAGGCCAAGGAGGCTGGAGTTTGCA